>ML784185.1:421309-469357 GCA_009831015.1 Picea engelmannii
GCTCGAGGTTTTATGTCAAAACCATAACAAACAATCAAAATCACACCACACCAAGTAAAAATTCTGCCCATAATCATCCATATTTGCACCTGTCAATCATTTCACTCATTTTTACATTAGTGATTAGGGTTAAATAAAGAATAGACATAATAAACCCACTTTTGATATTGTAAAAAGTAATAAAATGAACAAATAACAAAATTTACCATACCATTTTCACATTTTACCCTTTGAGTGCCAAAAAACCCTCATTTACCCTCTATCTTCGGCGTCGAATTCCAGGAGCTATGGGAGACCATTGGACGTGTCGTCATCTATATTTTGGTAAGTGCCTCATCCCTCATCTTTTCATGGTTCAAAATTATGTTTTTATTGGTTAAAAGTCAAGTTTTAATTCAATTTTTTAAACCCTATGCGCTTGGGATCATTCTCGCAGGTGGGCCATACGGGACCTGCGAGAATGACCCATTCTCGCAGGTGGTCCATGGGCCACCTACGAGAAGTTCACACTGTGCGAAGCAGGTCACCTACGAACAGTGCCAAATCCAAAAAAAATTGTAACGTTTAGCCAATTGCAAGATTTTTATCTCATGAATAAAATCACTGACCATGTTTGTGTGTTTTTCATGCAAGTTACTAACCACAATCATGGTGTTAGAGTGGCGGGAATGAGAGAATGAGGAGGATAATGCCAATGCGGAAAATAATCCTCCAACCATAGCTGCCCTAAGAGACTGTGGTCTCTTAAAGTATTTCCGCATCCCGGGCATGAGAGCCCAAGTTCGATTGTTGGAATACTTAGTCTGAATGTGGGA
Organism: Picea engelmannii; assembly: GCA_009831015.1. Taxonomy (NCBI): domain Eukaryota; kingdom Viridiplantae; phylum Streptophyta; class Pinopsida; order Pinales; family Pinaceae; genus Picea; species Picea engelmannii. The sequence continues at coordinate 422,125 of ML784185.1, forward strand.
TCCGGACCAACAAGTATTCATCGTGGGAGCCCATACATTGACCATTGATATTGAGGATATCTATTTCTTGACTGGATTATCCAGATGTGGATCATATGTCAGTTTGTCTGGCAGCAGAAGAGGTGGGTTGAAAATGAGCGAGTATTGTAACCAGTATTGTGTTCCTGAGGCAGAGAGACAGAAAGGGAAAGTGGCCATTTGGGGAGTTACTGATTTGACTCTCCGTACCATTCTCTTTACCATTGCTCGAATGGTGGGAAGTACTGCTCCACATATGGCTCTACAGAGCTACTTCCAGTATGCCATCGAGTGTACTGAGCCCCGAGTCTTTAATTGGGTTGACGTAGTATTACACAATATCAAGAAACAGTTGACTAAGTGCAGGCATGGAGACTTGAAACAGTTTGGTTATGGGTATCTGTTGGTGTCCTTCTTCTTGGAGAGAGTCCCGGTATTCCGTCTACAGTCTGAGTGGGATATTCCTGGTCCCAGAGATCCGAGGATGTTACGGTGGTGTCGGCTCATGGCCCGACATGTGGCAGGTCCTATTGTCAAATATGACAATGTTTTCTTCGACTGGTTGCAGACTCGGATGCTAATGGTGGACGACTATGCCTACGCCGGGCTGGACTTCAGAGGAGATCCAGATATTTCACTTCCTGAAGACGCACAGTGGGGAGACCTCGGTAAGAAGTACACAGAATTTTTTAAGTTTTTAAATGTTTTTGGATTTTTAACTATATTTAAATGTTTTTTCTTTTATAGATTTACCCGAATACTAACATCAAATACTTCTTGATAACACATACGTTGGACCATATAGACCTGCTGGCAGTTCTCCTATCCAGAGATGAGGAGAGGCTGCGATAGCAGTTCCACAGTACGCTGAGGACTATCTAACAGTGGAGCATAACTTAGAGGGTCTGATGGCAGATGTTCCAGATATGACTCTGGAGGAGATTCCATGACGCGATCAGCATCACACTGTGGGAGTCTCTGCCTCTATGGGTCGCTTGCTCTGCAGAGTTGCTAGGACATTAGTGTGCTATCGTGAACATCATTGATGTCATTATGTAGAATCCATAGGCTTCAATTTTGATATTTTGGTCTTCGGACACATTTTGTAAAAACAAACTTTGATCGTTATATATATATACACGGTTTATACCGGCTTACTTTACATTGTGTACCTTTTAATGTGTTTGATTTATAAGTGATTTAAATGCCTGTCCAATACATAATTAGCTAAAGAATCTGTCAATGTATTAAGACATCTAGGAATGTGTCGATATTCAATGTGATCAAAATGTCATTCCAAGAGGCGAATCCGCAAATACACCCTTAATAAAGTAGGACTTCAGATAGAATATACATTACTGAGCTGTAGTACTACCAGCTACGAGTCAAGTCGCACAACCAAATGATGAATTCCAAGAGAGATAGCATCCACCAATAATTCAACAACGGCGTTATACTCTGTGATGTTGTTGGTTGCTTGGCCAAGACATATACCTCATAGAGATATGAGTTCATTTGTCCGGGCATAGATTTCCCATGCAGCGGAAGCTAAGTTCTGAGTACTACGGCTAGCTCCATCAGCGAAGCCAATATAAGGTAGCGAATACTCCAACATCTAGCAATCAAACACAACGTCACATAAGGGTAGAGACCAGATAACGTCAAAAGAAAAACTAAAGTAACACACACACAGAGTATGATACATAAAATACAAGTACTAGTGCATGGATGACTCATGCATAGTACTTCTTTAAGTACAACCCATTTCTGGGTTCACTCAAAGGTGCACCATCATAATCAACTAGCTCATACGCTCCTTTTTCCAAAACTTTGCTAACAATGTAAGGCCCACGCCACATTGGTTCAAATTTCCCAGCTCTTAAGACATCTTTATTTTGTTCATACAGAAGAACAAGATCTCCTTCAGAGAAGACACGAGGTTTGACATGCTTGTCTTACTGTGCCTTAACACATTTCTTCTGGGCTTCTATTACAAGAGTAGCGTCACGGCGAGTCTCGTCTAATCGCATCAGATACAACAGACGTTCCTCTTCTGCAGAAGTATTAGGCAAGAGCTCTACAGCTAGATTCAAAGATGGTATTTCACATTCTATTGGCAGAATATCTTCCATGCCATAAACTAATCGAAAAGGTGTAAATCCTGTGGCATAATTAACAGATGTCTGATATGCCCACAATGCCGAAAATAACATCGTGTGCCAGCTAGTTTTATGTATTCCTATCATCCGTCGAATCATAGTTATGAGAACCTTATTGATGGCTTCGACCTGGCCATTGGCCTGTGGATAATAGGGCATCGAGCTATCATGACGAAGGCCCAAATTTTCTGTAAGTTTAGACATTATGTAATTCCTAAAATGACTACCGTGATCGGTAACGATAGCCTAAGGAACACCAAAACAAGTGATGACATGGTTGAAAAGGAATAAAGCTACAGTCTTCCCAGTATTGTCGAATGTCGGCATCGCCTCGGCCCACTTAGTAAAATAATCAACAGCTACAATAATGTAACCATGCCCCCTGACCGAGTGAGGGTGACATGTCATGAAATCAATGCCCCATTTTTCAAAAGGACCTACTGAGACCATAGGATGAAGGGGAGCAGGATGCGACCGAATCTTCTGATTATAGGTCTGGCAGGCATGACACTTCTGAACAGTAGTAATGCAGTCCTTGAACAAGGAAGGCCAAAAGTAACCTGCACGTAAGATCTTTTGGGCAGTAGCATACCCAGACATATGACCACCACATGCTCCTGAATGGCAGTCATTCAAAGCTTTCTCAGCTTCTTCAAAAGTCAAACAACGCCGAAAGACTGAGTCAATGCCGCGATGGTAAAGAGTATCGCTGAGGATAATATGATGACGTGCTTGATAACGGACACGATGTCGTTCAGCACTAGAAAAAGTAGGCCAGAAAGTTTGAGTTTGGAGATATATAATTATATCTCCATACCAAATATCGTCGGTACTGATAAGGAAAAGTGACTCGTCGGGTAACGAATTGACTGCTACTTTTTCCGTGGCAGTGTGGGGAAAATCACAAATTAACTCAGCGAAAACTAGGGATTTCTTCGACGTGGCGCGATCGAATTCCAAATCGAACTCCTGGAGAATAAAAATCCACTTGGAGTACTTGCCCCCAAGCAATTGACGTGTCAATATATGTTGCATGGGGTTATAGTGTGAAATCACTGTAGTTTTCCTGGAGAGAATATAATGACGAAAATGTTGAACTGCTTGAACAGCAGCCAAAGCCAGCTTCTCAACATGTTGGTACTTGATTTCTGTGGATGATAAACTTCTACTCAATTAATAGATAACATGTTCATCGTGGTTATCATCCTCCTGAACGAGGACCATGCCGATAGTATACTCGAAAGCAGCTAGATAAAGAAAGTAATATCGACTATAATCTGGAGGGAAAAGAAGAGGATCTTTCGTGAGGGACAATTTTAAAGCTTCAAAAGCGTTATTAGCAACCTTATCCCAGACAAAATCTGAACCTTTCTTTAGAAGACGTGTGAAACCACGAGTAATCTCGGCGTAATTAGGAATGAAACGACGAAGAAAGTTTTCTTTCCCCTGCAAACTTTGTAACTGGCGTAATGAAGAAGGAGGAGGGAGATTAAGAATCGCCTCAACCTTAATAGGATCTACCCGGATCCCCTGACGTGAAACAATGAACCCGAGAAGACGGTCGGACTCTACGCAAAAGATGCACTTGTGAGGGTTTAGACGAATGCGATAGAACCAACAACGAACGAAAATTGCTTGGAGATGATTAGGGTGATCAACTCGGCGTAAAGAATGAGCTAGCAAATCATCCAAATAAGGTTGAACGATATGCTTTATGTCATGAAACGCATAGGACATAACACGCTGAAAAGTAGCACCTGCGTTCTTAAGACCGAAAGGAAGTTTTCTGTAGGAGAAAGTACCCCAAGGACAAATAAAATCCATTTTATGTTGGTCCTCAGGAGCGATATTAATTTGATTATAGTTGGAAAATCCATCCATGAGAGAAAAGATTTCACTGTCGGCACAGTCATCAACAATCTGGTCAATGAAAGGGGTTGGAAAGTTGTCGTTTGGACAGGCTTTGTTAATATCCCGATAATCAACACAAACACGTATACTACCACCTTTCTTGTTAATCAGTACGGGGTTGGAAACCCATTCTATCAAAGCCACGGGATAAATAAAACCGGCTTTGAGAAGTTTTTCAACTTCGAGTTTGATAGTCGCCGCTTTACGTGGATGGACAGGACGTAGGTGCTGTCGGACTGGTTTAACTCCGGGGTATGTATTAATTTCATGAACAATGATAGTAGGGTCGATACCTGGCATCTCTTCGTAACTCCAGGCAAAGATATCACGAAATTCTTTGAACAACGCAGTATAGGTGACAATTTCCTTGGGAGAACACGAAGCTCCAATGTGAACATTTTCAACTATCCCAGGTTTAACTGAAATATCAATGGGTATCATGGGAGAGATATTGCTGAGGTTCCCTTCTGCAAACACATCATGAGTATATCCAGGAATGGTCGTTATGAAAACAATGGTCGACGGAGTCGAAATCCGCTGATAATTCTCGAGAGTGTGTTGTTCCAGAAATAGTATGGAACGATGATGCCCATCATCCCAAGGTGTATCAGCCATGACAGACATGATCATCTCGTCAGTGGGATAGATGACATGGAAAGGATCGGGAGACAAATCCTCAAGATAGGGTGTAGAAGGTATTTTCGATTGAATCACATGATAAGCAGACTCAACCAGACTTAACGGCATGACGTCGCCGAAACAAGGATGATCTCCAGGATCAGGGACTATCCATGGGTCAAAAGACACTGGAAGTTCATAAGGAACGGCAGAGATCATATTAATTGAAGCAACTGACGGGCGTAGAATATCGGGTGGTGGTGGTATGGGAAAAGTACCCATTAACGAAAAGTCTTTTAAAAGACCGACTCCAACATTCTCGTAACCCAGTGGGGTTTTAGCTATAAATGGCACGTTACCAGTGTAAGTATCGGAATTAAAGAAGGCAAGTTGATCAACCGTAACGATCTTTCCTTGATGGGGAAAACGGACTACACGGAATAGTGTTGACACAATAGCTCACATATAATCTACCCAGCTATGGCCAAGAAGAAGATTATAATCTAGGGGAGCATCGAAAACTTCCACTTCAACTTGGACTGTCTTACCTTCGAGAGTAACTGGCAACGATGGAAGAACACTGTAAGGCCTAAAACCTGAGCCATTGAAGGCTTTCAAAGTATTTTGTGATTCATTTAACAGAGGAGAGCCAATGGCTTTCCAACAAGTAAGAGACATTACACACGTAGAGGCACCCTCATCAATAATAGTTCGACAGATGCTCTTGTCAGCGACAACAACTTGTATTTGAAACGCAAGCTGTGGGGGTAATCTTGGAACATGGTCTTCCAAGTCAAAGACTATCAAATTCGTATCTGTAGGATTGATTCAACCTATGGATTTCAACAAAGCCCTTCGTTGCGTAGGACAAGACTGAAGGACTTCAAGGGCAGACATCGCTGAAGGTGCTTGGGCCAGATCTTAGACAATGCTATAGTTCTGGGCAGCACGAGCATGAGGATTGAATGTCGATTTCTTAACGACACCTTTTGGGGGTCGTAGGACTGTATCAAGGCTTGGTCTTTCGAGATGAAGAGGACCGTTCGTAGGTGGATTTGGCGGAGAGAGGTGTACCAAATCAGGGGGTAAATCGTCAACCTTCTCCTTAGAAGGAGAATAGTCTTTGGCTCTAGTTGCGATGGCAATGTCATTGTTCTTAGAATCACTGGTGCACATCAAAACATATGATGTTGTAGATGTAGAAGGTTGGTCATGAATGACCAAAGAGGCCTGTTGCTGAGATGGGAAGGGCTGGGACAAGACTTTCGGCATAGAGGGTTTGGGCATTCCTTGAAGAAACTTATTAACCTCGGCGCGTCTAGGACAATCTTTTGTGTAGTGATCGTCATCACAGATAAGGCAAGGATAACGTGGTTTGCGCTTATCCCGATCGTCAACATGAGGGGTTTTAGTTTGCTCGTTTTGATTATTATTTTTACTCTCCTTATTCTTGCCTCTCCCTTTCTTTGATTTATTTTTACTGGTCGGCGTAGATTGAACAGCGTTCACTTCAAAAGTTTTACCGATGGGAGGAGCAGGAGACGGAGCATTTTGAACATTAGAAGAATTGGATTTAGGGGTTGTACTTGAAACCGAATGTGAGTGGGTATGAGAAGTACCAATCACACCATCATCTGCATGCGAGGCAGCTGGAGCAGTTGAAGTGCTCGAAGTACCAGGACGAGGCAAATCAGGTAATAAGTCATAAAGAGTTCCCGTTTGCGAATAAACGAGATCAAGATACTGAGAACGAATTATAGCCTGCTCTTCTGTAACAACACCGCCCATAGCAATGTCTTTACCGATTTTGTTCACAAAATATTTTGTAAACCATTCTGCCAGTAACTGATCGGGAAGCTCAAGTTTAATGAGACGTCGCCTCCTTCGCCACTCATGAATATGATCATATATATGAGTGCTTGAACTTTGTTTGAAGGAAGTTAAAATCTTCGTCCCAGTATCGTAACAGATCGGTAACTGGTAGTGTGTGAGAAAATCCATAGTGAGGGTGTTGAAATTGGAAAAGAAACCTCGTGGTAATTCAATATACCACTTCGTAGTCGAACCGGTAAGGGTTCGTTGAAAAAGACGTAGACGAATGGAGTCATCCATCAGCGAATTGGACAAACACCATAAATGAAAAGTCATGACATGATTATTTGGGTCCTCTCCCGCCTTGCCATCGAATTTCGGAATGTCTGATGGAAGCTTAGCAGGGATAACAGGCCATTGGGGAGAGTGACGAATAGGATCATTTAGAATCCTAGACAAATCCGACAAATCCAAGGTAGGAAGAAAAGGAAACTGCCGATTCACTTGTGGGTACTGGTGACTTTGGGGTGGAAGCCCTGTCGGCAAACCAGTAGGACAGTAAGCAAACTGTCCGTAGAGGGAAGGCCCTTGCTGATTCGGTGGTGGATGGATAGGATAGTAACCCCAACGATTATGACCTTGAGTTTGAGTAGGGACCTAAGGTTGAGTAGTCTGACTCGAACCCCAAATAGGATTAGTTACACCTGGATACGGTTGGCCTACAGGAGGGACAATGGTCTGCCCCCCAGCATTTTGAGGAAAGTTTTGTAAAAGCTTATTCCAATACTGGGCCAACTGAGGAGGTATATTTTGCCCAAAAGGGGAGGTTGGTCCTCCTACCATAGGTATAGTTCCACCTAGAATTTGTGTGCCAACCGTAGGTTGCTTGGTAACTATGTTGTGTCTGGGAAAAGGAAAAGGAAAAGGAACTGTACCACCCTGTCCACCAATGGGAATCTGCAAATTAGGTGCAACAGTCAGGATAATGCCACTAGGATTAGGATTGCTAGTAGGAAACTAAGGGAGTGTCGGAATGAAACCGGGAATAGGATGCCTAGGAAAAGGAGGACCACCTAGAGAACCGGCTGGGGTTTGCGGAGGTGTTGGATTGGAAACATTCAACAAAGGATTCAACGCATGGTAACTAGGGGGTAAATTTGGATTAGCCTCAGGCATTCACTGGGTATTGATAGGAGGAAGAGTAGTTGCAGTAATTCCGGTTTGGACACTCGTAGTATCTGCAAGATGGGCCATTTCGGGAGGAAGAACAAAATGATAAGTGGTAGTCTCGGGTGTAGCCTCTATCTCAGGAGACACAGGAGGGTTGATTTCGTAAACAGGGGATGGCTCTGTACTGAAAAGAACTCGATGGAAATTATCGGACCAAAAAGGATCTTGGCCTACTACACCGTGAGAAGGCCCAATAGTTGATTCAGAAGATGTAACAGCGGTTTCTTTAGAAGGATCTACTCGTCCAATAGGTCGTTCACCACGATGAATGCGATAGTCCTCTATAGTATTGGTAATTCGAAAATCTCCTAGAGGATCAGTGTGTTCTACCTATAGAGGTGGTGTAGAAACGTCTTGGACTTCACTTATGTCCACGTGTGGTAGAGTAATAAGGGGGATTTCACCCTGACGAGGAGAGTCATCAGGGGTACCCTCAGGTGTTGTTGTATGCAAGGGTTGTGAAACGTCTGGATGTTCCGGGGATAAACCTTGCATCCTACATAAACATCATGGGGGAGCAATTGTAAACAAGTAACAAACTCCGCCACAAAAATCCTAAGGTCAACTTCGAGAAACAAACAACACACACTAGTAAACAAAATCTAGAAGCAACCACCAAGCAAACAATACCTTCTAATACCGAAGCCACTAGTTGGTGATGAAATCCAACGTCGCAACAATGAGACGAGAAGGGGCGGGGCTAAGGTGGAAAAGTTACGTTGACGACCTACTTAACAGACTTACACCCTGGTGCAAGCTCCCACACATAATCGTGGGTATACCCTCCAAGGAGCCCGAGTGAGTTTGATCAAAGTCAATTCCAGGTACCGTGAAGACTTTCCCCTCCACAGTCACCTTGGGTAAGAACCTAGAGAGATAGGCCACTAAGGTCACCACAAACAACAGTACAGCCTGGGAGAACAGTCATCAGTTCAATCCACAAGCAAGGGTAGGGTATCTAGCCCAAAACCAACTCAAAGGCTTCCACTCATAATTGTGGGTATACCTCGGAGTGATCCCCGTAATACATGCAATCTCTACACCGATGTCAACAAAGCAGGGTTAGTAACTCTGCCAACACCAATGCAACCTAGTGCTTGACCCTTGTGTTAGAAGGGTGTTCCAGGACAATATGTTGCAAATGGAATTTAACACTCCCTAACTCAAGATGCTATTGTGTGTTTTTGATCTTTTGGAGAGTGTATCTCTCTTCCTACTCCAAAGCACTAGCCTAGCTAAATGTTGGTGTAAAAGAGCCCTAGAAAAGAGTTACTAGATCAATTTTAATATTACAAAATGTTTGTAAAAGTTGTTGTTTACTCAAAGGTAACGGAAGTGAAACTCGTGATGTATGACTCTAACCCAAATAATGTGAGGATAATGATGAAATATAATCCTTTTCATTCCATGAATCTTAGTTATGGGAGAGAGAGAACATTTTCCAAATCAATCTCAATACTATAATGCAAATGCAATGCTCAATTTCCTTTCAGATGTCAATGCCAACAATCATATATCAATGAGAAATTTCTATATGTCTCCTTCAAATACTTCAATAAGCTCTAAAATTTGATTTTTCAATGTTTTCGAAATGACAAAAACAAAATCTTGAAAGAAAACTTATGGTTCACTTTCCAAGAAGAACTCTAATTGACGAGAAAAGAAAACCAAATCATAAAGACTCAAACAAACAACCCAATCAATTCTTTCAACGAAAGTAAAAACAAGAAGCAAACCAATGAGTTCCTCAATGCAAATGAAAAATGTCCTTTCGAACCACCAAGCAAGTGAGAAACACCAAACACTTGACTCTCTACCAATCACTGGTTCTCACTCAATCAGACACATTCAACTCCAGAAGTCAGAGAGAAAGAAAATGCCAAACAGAGCCGAGAAACAAAAGCCAAGCTACCAAGGGCAAGAAAGACCTAGAAACCCTAAATTTGTTCCAGCAAGAAAACTAAGGCAAGAGATGTATAAATCAATGATGCAATAAGCCAAAAAGACACAATTCAACTGTTCTGAGCAATTGAAAAAGTCAAAAATCAATTTCCAAAATTTTCAAAAATTTGCTCCCAGGCCAGCAGTGTTACACAGTGCGAGAAGATGGTGTTCTCGTAGGCCACTGTGGAGCAAGGTGCGAGGGGTTCGCACTAGACCCTACAAGCAGGGTGCGAACTTGACTGGTTCTCGCAGGCTGTCAATGAACACAGTGTGAGAAGTCCTGAAGATAATGAAAAATTTGAAAATGCAAGCAAAATTCTAGCTAGCTTATAGACCCAGAAGGTCTCTCAGGATATCCTGAGGACTCAGACACTGACAAAACAGGAGAAAAATGAAAATAGAGAAAATGGCCACAGAAAATTCAAAAACCATAAAGAAAAATGGAATAGATCCCCAGCAGAGTCGCCAATTTTTTTTCAGGATAAATCCGTGAGTGCGGACACAAATCGATCTCCCTAGATCCACCTAGATCTAGAACAAAACAGGACAGAATAATACACTTTCCCTATATCTAGACTATTGAATGAACTAAGAGATGAGGATCACGGACATACCTTATGAACGCTTTCCTTAGGTCTCTGTTGTTCCAAGCTTCACTTCAATGCTCTTGTCCCGTTCATATCGCAACAGTACAAACCAATCGAAGTAAAGACAGATTAATATATTCAATAGCTAGTCTATACATATGATCAAGGAGTTATGTAATAAAGTGACATCATCTTTATGGGAAAGGGACATATTACTGTATTGAATTAATTGAAAGTGAAACTTACAACCTGAGCCTTGATGTCGTAGGTCTCCTTTCGATGGCTCCTAGCTCTGACACACACACTTGCTCATGCATGAAGAAAATCAACCACTTGTGATGACCTTGTTGTTGTCTTTAGCTGCTGTAGCATCAGTCCTCCATACAGTCTTGCACTAGTTCTCCAATCAATCTCTTTCTAGCTTGTTGCTTATTCTTCTTAACCCTTTCCATGAGCAATCTCCTCAATATATAGGAGAAGATAGATTAGTTACTTGGATAGGAAATGATCCCAATATATCTGGAATGCCAACACCTGAATAACCATTCGAAGCCAACTCATGTTTCTAGAAGATTCCCTTCTAGAAGGTTTGATATTTTATCTTTTTCCTTCCTTTGGAACATGTTCGCACCCTGGCTATTAGTTACAGTGCGAACCCCTCGCACTCCAGCTTAAAGAAGCCTGCGAGAATTAGTAATTCTCGCAGGCAGATACATAGGTAGCCTGCGAACATCCCTTAAAAGCATGATTTCTGGAAGTAGACAAATGTAACTTCTTTCAGGAAAGTGTTCTTAGTGAAGAGCTTGATTTTCCATCATCATAACATCATCATGACATCATCACGATGACCAAAATTGTGGATAACAATACTCCATTCATCAAACACATCAATATTGTTGGGGTATTAGTCAACCCAAAAGAAACCACCACAAATTCATAATGTCCAAACCACATTTCAAATGTTGTCTTGGGAATATATTCTTTCGTAGTTCTCAACTGATGATATCCAAATCATAAATTAGTTTTATATATTATTGTGGCCCCTTTCATTTGATAAAAGATATCATCATTTCAAGGTAATAGGTATTGGTTTCTAATGGTTTCTTTGTTTAATTGTCTATAAATGATGCAAAGTCTCCATCATCCATATTTATTTCTCACAAAAATCATCATTGCTCCCTAAGATAATGTGTGTAACACCCCTCTTAGTGTTGACATCTAATGGTAGTGTTGAGGTGGCATAAATTCCCTTCAACAGTAAGGTGTACTCCCCGATGCACAATCCCAATTATATTATGCACCGGAGACCCATATGTATTCTATCCTGACTTCCATTACTGGGTTTGAGGGGTGATTAGATGGTTATGGATAAAATGTGATAAGCAAATGCAAACTAAATAAGTGAAGAAATAAAAATTAAACTATCCTATCCTAGCTATGAGCAACTATGGTAACCAATGAGCAACTATAAATGCGACTAATCCCTGCAAACAAATTTGACTAGGTAGTTATTAAGAAGAAAAAATAGTGAGATAGTACATGCATACAAATAACATAACCAGATTAGTCCAAGTCATGAAATATCATACAATAAACTATTCATCATCTCAGGACAAAAAGACAAGAAACAACAAACAAAGATACAATAAAGACTTTGATTTGCACAAGAACAATCTATAAGCAAAAAGAAATTCTTACAACACATTTAAACAACATACAATTTGATGAAAATAGTTTACAGAAAGATACCATCCAAAAGAGTTCTTCTCTCTAACAAAATGACCCTAAGGGATTCTCAATATTAATTATCCAAGTAGTTTTAAAATATACAATGCTTGAAGAGCCCTTTCAAAGTGAACCTCTTCCTCTACTTATAGTAATTTGAGTAATTGTTGGTAGTGTCTTCTTGGATTTTGCAAGAAGAATTTACAATTCTCTTCACTTTCCCCTTCTCAAAAGTTATTAATAGAAGTTAGAATATGATGAAGCTGGTGCTGATTGGAAAAAAAAGACAAAATAGGAGTTAATTGTGGGAAAATTCGAATTTGTTATTTTGTCTCTCATATAAGTTTCCCAAGGTTCATGCTAGCCCTCGAATGATATAACTATGTGGTACAAGACTTCTTCTAGGGAATTTGTGGAGGATGTCGAGTTTTCTAATAGGGTTTTCATGTCTTGTGTAAGATTTACCATGAAATCCTATATCATCGGTTGAGTCTTGGCCGATCAGACGATATGCTCCTCCATTAAGTCTACTTTCACCTTTATGGATTCTTGAGTGTCCTCGCATGTTTGATTCATGTTTCTCTATATTTCTTCAAAGAGGTTTTCTTTTGTTTTGGTGTTTCCAATATCTTTGATCGGAGGTAGATTCCATTTATGCATCAAAATGTGTGCAACCTTATGAATTTGTGCATAGATGGCTAGTGAGCTCTTTATTTCTTCCCTCTCACCATCCTATTGGAAGTGATCAAGGGCAGCATAATTGATTCTCCTTTCACCTTCTGAAGAACAAGGAAGATTTGTTGTTTGTGGAGCTTGATTATCTATTTGATTTGTATGCAGGTATTCCTATCCCCCTTCTATTGGGGGTTCAGGGGCAGAGCCTCTGACCGAAAAAAAAAAATGGAAAAATTTCCTTGTAAAATATTGTAATTTTGTAGTCAATCTGGACTGTTCATTATAAGGTCGCATATCTGATGGTAGAAGTTATGTTAGGGTTTTTTTCCCTAGAAGGAAACCCTATTTTATGAGGTAATTGTATTATGGTTGTGTATGAGTGTGATTATTGTATTTTGAGAGAGGAAACTACGAGAGAAAGAAGAAGAAGTTACAATGGGCATGTTGTAGGTTGTATCCCTTCATTTTTCTAGATAATAAAAAGGAAGGACCTAGCAATTTCTCTAGTGGGTGTATCCCACACTGGGTGAACCACGTATATCTATGTCTTTATTGTATTTTGTATCTTTTGTGTTTTATTTCCACATTTGTCTTATTTTATTGCTCTGCGATCATATTTTTATAACAAGATCAACCAAAGCATATAGGTTCGTTGTGATCCATCATTGCATATCCTTCAAGCCTTCCCAGATGGAAATGAACTAGACATTATTTTCTTGAACAATGTTATTCTTATCTATTATTTGTGTTGCAATTTGTTGGAAGAATAGAATATGGGCATACATGTATGTGGCCATCTCATTAATATCTTCCCTAACCTTCTCGGCACATGTCTTGAATTCTCTGAGGATTCCTTTATCATTCTCTCCTCTTATGACATGTTCCTCTAGCTCTCTAATCCGATCAGCCTTCTCTTTGTTTTGGCATACCATATCGTTGAGGTTTTTTTCTATTGCTAATGTGAAATCAATGTTGGTATATGCAATAGATAGCGGATCTTTTTTGATGTCTTCCATCACCTGATTTTCTATGACAACTGATAAGGGGTTACCTTCAATAACTAACATATTTCTGGTTATCACTACACAATTGCGTCGGTAACCTTGTCGAATATGAACTTCTTCAAATTTTATAATTTTTTGGGATTATAGGGTCTGTGAAGTCCCATCCCCAGTTCATCAAATAGGAGGTGACCACCAGTAAGAGGGATTCATGTCCATGTCTTTGAGATGTCACTTTCCATGGGAGAAGCATTATTGTTTAATGCATCCTCATTCTAGTTTCTTTGCTCCTCTTCAACTTCTTTTGTTGCAACCTCTTCTGCTACTCTTTTCTTACCTGCTACTTCCACTGTTGTTTCTGCCTCTCTTTCTATTGTTGTTGTGTCTATCATTTTCTTGGATTTAGTTTCTTCTTCATGTCATTTCTTCTCGACATCGTCCTCCTTCATATTATGAACTTCTCCTTTCTTCCTTCTCTTCTTATCCAAAATTTCCTCTTCAACTTATCCTTGTTTTCTTTGTTCAGCTTCAACGACTTCCTTCTGATTTGTTTTTTCCCTCAACCTCGGTAATGGAATTTCTTTTACTATTTTATTCCACTGATGCATCTCACTCAAGAGTCGAAGTTAAGGTTGTAGTTGTTTCTTCTTCTTCTTCTTTCTATTTGTGCTTCTTCTCTGGCCTTTTCCTTATCCGATATCTTGCCTTGAGGTTTTCCTTTTCTCCTGAAAATTACTTCATGATATGTTTTGGTGCCGCAATGGATCTCTTATTCTTCCCACTTGGCTGATGTATAATCCCATCTATTCTTTTGTTTGGTGCAATACTCCTTGTCTACGTTTTGTGGATCATGCCTTTGGAATATCTCTTCTTTGAAGCAGAATGACAACAACATGTTCACCTCATCTTGATCCTCTTTAACATATATGAAGGAGTATGATCAAAATGATAATGGTAAAGGTGGCCAAATGGCCTTCTTATATATATAGAGTGTTGCTTTGACTTTGTGGATCACAGTTTTATACATGATTTCCTACAATACTAACCTGTTAGGGACAAACCTGGGGAGAATATGAGGAGCTTTGGTGGCCCCAAATATCCTTATATATGTCTCATACTCCAAGAGGTACCAGTCTCCTACAATTTTCACTATTTCTTGGGCCTTGTTGGTCATGAACGGCATAGGTGAGTCGAAGTTGAACTGGAATAAGGGTTCCAGAAAGTAATTACAAATTTTTTGATAATCGGTCTTGTACTTGTTCTCCCAAAGAAATTTGTAGTAGATGTCTATGGGAGGGTCGGTTGGCTATCAGGAGGGGATATTGGTGGAAAACAAACATTATGTACAAAATATAGGAAGACATGTGGAAAATGGGAAACTCATCATGGGTGGTCTCCTTGGTTGCTCTAAGAGATTCTTCTAGGATTTTTGATAGAATATAAGCCCAATTAAGGGATCACCCAACATTGGTGCAGTAGTGTATGAGGGGCACCAGAGATAATGTGAATGTGGATGCATCATGTTCCCCATAAAACCTACAAAACGTTTCCACAATGTACTGGTACGAGGTCTTTAGTGAGCTAGTGGGATATTCGCCTGAGGATCTTATTTTGAAGGTATTGTTAGGCTTGTACCAAAATTTTCACAAATATTTTTCCTTGAGTGGAAATTTCCTAATAAATTCCTCGTTTAGTGAAAAATATTTGTTCTCCAAGTGCTAGTATAAGGTTATGTCAAATGCACAGAATGATGTTATGGTTTTTCCTTTGGCATTGAGGATGTATCTATTGTTCAGGTCTACATGAAATACTATCCACGATATTGCGTTTTCACATGGAAAAACCATTGTGTGGGCTACCACCCTATGTAACTTTGATTTCCATATGTTCCCGAAGATTTTGAGTTCATTTTCTGATTCTTGAGGGAAAATTTGGTTCTTAAACATTTGGAATACTTTTCCCCACTTAAATGAATTCCCCTTCTCTACAAATCGCATGGTTTCATCATAGATTATCCCTGGGGTCTATATCTCTTATTCTTTATGAATTCCACTTGTAGAGGCCTCTATAACGAGAGATTTTCTTACAACTTTCTTGGAAGGTGACATGCTCGAATCTGCAACAAATATCTTTGTCATTAATACACCAAACCATTAATAAATATATATATATATATATATATATATATATATATTAATTACTTCAGTGGGAAAATAAGTTATGAGAGAAAGCGTTAGGCACTAGTTCCTTCGATCATGTAATTTCTTGGGATTTTGGGAAAACTTAGGAGGTTAATGATAAACTTTTCAATACAAACTTGTATCAGTTTCTAAGGAGCTACTTGTGACAATATCAGGAGGAGAGTCGTCATCTGAAGAGGAGAGGAGAATTGGAGACATGATGAGAGTTTGGTCAAGCTTTGGTTCAGTGTCCAATGGATAAAGAGAAATTTGGTGTATCGGTTTCAATGAAACCACTTAAATGGTATGACAAAGTTAGTACAAGAGGTGATCACATCAACTTCATCAGTATGAGAAAGTTAGTACCAGTGAAGTTATAATTAAATTCATTTATAAAGGGGAGGTGTTATCGGCAGGGATGTTAGTAACGTCCTGGGAAGGAGAATCATGGCATTGGTAGAGTTCTTGTAAAGTTTGTCGATGTGAGAAGAGAGTATTGGTAGCTTTGTTGTGAACTTCTATGATATAGTGAAAAGGAGATTCGATGTCAATTATTCCAACCCTGCCAAAAAATCAAAGGAAATACCGGTGTGGTTCATCCCAACATTGTCAATATGGAAAATTTAGTACCAACATCAATTAAGCGAATCTCATTGTTTTGGAAAAAGATTACCAACGACAATGAAGGGAAGCTCATTGGTATCCAAAAATGTGAGTCCCAAGGGTTTATGTGAATCTTGTCGATATGGCTCAAGCCTTTGAAATTTGGCTAAGTCTGAGACTAGGGAAATGTGATGACCATAATTTGGTTGGGGTTTATTCAAGTTTGTCAATAGGAGAGCATTCGACTACAGGGTTAGTGTGAGGGTACCACCAAGGAATAAGGAGTTTATCATTTTTCTTGATGGATCAGGAAAGAAGATGAAGTAGGGTCGATTGTGCCAAGATAAGGTATGGAGATGAGTAGGCTTGAGGTTTTGGACTAGATGAAAATCATTAGGTTAAACCTTCTACGAGGTTATTCCATCAAGTTTTTTAGGCTTGTTGAGGGGGAGGAGCGGTACTATCGAGAAATCCATGATGCTAGGAACAAGACATTAGGACTTGGTTATGGGGTAAATCCACCTAGTTCGAGGGTTGGTGGTCTTATGAAATACCCTCAAGGATTTCTACAAACGAGCTTTGATTTATTGACACTATTTAGTGGTCTTATGAAATCCTTGTTTGTAGAAATCCTCAAAATTCATTGGTGTATTAGTAAAGCTTATGGGAATAGTGTCAATAAATCAAAGCTCGTTTGTAGAAATCATTAAGAGCTCTCCCTCTCAGTGTATCAGCGAGTTCATCATGAACTCATCAATATTTCCGATATCGTTGATTTCATCATGAACTCATCGATATGCCAGAAACCAAAACAAATTCCAGTTAAGAAATTGCTAGAGGGGAAAATCCCCCTATTACTATACTAAGTCAAGGTATAGGTAGAGAACTAACTTCCCTTAAAATACATTCCTATTCCTAAGCTATCCCAAAACTATCTAAACTTAAATGACAAAAAAGAGGAAAGTAGGTGTACCTTTGATCCTAACGTCTAGTGTAGACCTCTTTTGCCTTTGTAGCTTCCTTGATTGTTGGTCTCCTCCCAAATTCGACCTGCAAAAACTTAGAGAAACAAGGCTACAAGATATACAATCTCTACTTATCACTATTAATGTTAGATACATACATAGATGCATGAATCAATAAATCATAAAGACACAATGTATTAGGACAGGAAAAGAACTATTTTATTCAATATGAACATTAGAAAGATTGCAACCTTTGTCGGCTAACACTCTGTGAACCAGGTCTGATCTCCTCTTATTGTTGATCCAAGTGAATCATTCCCATTCTTTCCTCTCACAACTAAATTATCTCTTGGGAAAATGGAAAGGGTTGTATAAGGGGAAAGGACTAGAGGGGAATGTTGAGGCCAAATCTTAGAAAGGGCTGTAAAACATGGGCTAGAAAGGGAAGGGATTTTGGTAGAGTTTACTTGTTCTCTTGCTTCTTATTGTAAATGGGACCCCAAAACCTATTTTTATATGAGAAAAAGGTGGTTATTTGGTTTGGGGATGGGATAGAATGGGTGAAATGGTCGGGAAACCCTCGATATCCCGTAAACTCTGTTGAATTCCTTACAATTATAATTTTTTTGCAAATTTTAGAGGTAAACGCGGGTTGTCTAGCATGAAACTCGTGTATATACGTGGGATAAATAGTATGCATCTCATGTTTGTATGTAGACTATAGTTCAACAGGGCATGTACATGTTCCAAAAAATAGTTTTTTTAAAGAAGGAGCCTCAGCAGTAATTTGGAAAATTGTGTAAGTGGAAAGGCCAATGCCATGTATGCATAGATAGGGAATTTTTGGACTATAATAGATGCCCCCTAATGTGTGAGGTCATAAGAGAAACTGATGGCCAAAATACATTACAATATCTTTACTAGTGGGAAGGAATGGAGTAGAGTGAGCCCGAGACGAGTGTTTGGGAGGTGCCATCTGCAAAAACAATGATAATCTCTCTGAGGCAAGCATACCCATGCTCGGGATGAACTAATCATGGCTTCCAATCAAGTACACTAAAAATCCATGTCATATAAATTTCCATATAAAGTGAAACTGCGAGGAAAACACAGCGGATCTACAACTCAAAATAATTTGAAGATAAACAAGTATAATATGCATCTTCAAGATGAATTTATGCCTACGGCTGGAGATGAGGAGATTCATAACTCGAGAAAAAACTTCAAGATCTTCAAAACTTAGATAGGAGTAAAATATGAGTGTAATGCTCACTACCCTGAAGTCTTCATCATTCCTTTGGGAAAATATAGGAGGATCTCGATCATCAGGCACATAAATTCATATATTTTAACTCTGAACTTGATTGGACTCACAAGATGGTTGACTCATGAAATTCAAGAGACAAACTACATAACGACCGACTCTGTTGGATAAAATAACCCTTGGACAAAATCACAACAAAATGATGAGACTCAGGAAGCTTAGAATTGGCATGAGTTTATGATACAGGAGGCACTAAAAACTCTCCATATGTTGGGAAGAATAACCAAACAAAGGAGGACATAGCTCTATGTAATGAGAAAAAATTCATAAGGTCATAGTAGATCCTAAATGCTTGGAAAACAAAAAGAAGTGTTTTGTTTATCTAAGTGCGACTATATTGTTGCTGAAAAAAGAGTGTATATCCATGTCCCCTCTTTTTGGAATATTTGATTTTTTTGTCTTTTTTCAAATTTTTAATGAGCTTGAAAAAGAATCAAAGAATGTTACGTTACAAAGGAGGAATGAGTTTCTTGGGAAATAAAACTAGTTCCAACTGCATGGAACATATTGATGCTCAATGCAAGGATACATGTGTAGGATAAGGACACTTGAAAAAATTCCTCCATGGGTCAAGGTGTCATATTGCAAGGGAAAAAGTGTTTCAAGGATTGCATTTAAGGAATTCTTTGAAGGTTCAGTTGATAGAAACATGGATCCGGCATTAGGCCAAAGATGCAAGGATGAGACACGCGATGTGATTAAGCATGACACAACAAGAGTTATTCCATGTGAAATTTTACGAGCCTAGAGAAGGTAAGATCAATGTTTTTTTCACATTTAGAGAGTATGAAAAAACACTAAAATAAGACTCTAGGGAGTTCCTTTTTCATAATTAGTCCAGTCGGTTTGAAAAAGGGTTAAACTTATACTGAAAGGATGTCTCTTCAAAACTATTTTAACGAGTGTGAATGAGACAAGATCACTCGATGATCTTTTCAATTTTAAGGAGTCTAAAAAGATCTTAAATATATGTTGGGTATGTGTTATATTCTTTGCATGTGTGTGTGTGGGAACATCATATTTGAAAACTGCGTTTGACGATTTTTAGCAGATTTTGCTATATTCAGCAGTTTTCTACATTAATCCTGTATTAAGGGATTAGGGTTTTGGTAGCTACAGAATACCTAACAAATTGTATATATTGTATGGTGAATGGTGAAATTAATATTATAAAGAGTTGAAAGGTGTGACACCAAGGAAGACTGGTTTCCTCCTGGTTAAGGATTTTCTAGTGTAAATCTTTGTGTACTATGTGTATGAGCCATTGATTAATTTATGTTTGCTTAAGAATCTATATGCATTGCTTTACTTCACATGTTTAGAACTTACATGTGGTATCAGAGCTCATTTTTGGCTTCAGAGGAATGCCTTGGTTGTTGAAGGTTTGGCTCGTTCTTGATAGATCAAGTTTATCTTGGTTCTATGATCAACCTGGGTTTAGTGGGAGATTTTGTAGTGGTTATTCGGGTGTAGAAACGGGAATTGCAATCTCTTCTAGAATCGAGATAGAGAAGTTCAACAGTAAAAACTTTGAGCTATGGAATCTCAAGATGGATGACCTTCTTGTAGACAAAGAATAATGGATCGATGTGGATATTGGTACATAGCATACTGATACGTAGCCTATTGGCACATAGATGACTGGTACACAACCTTCTAGTACACCACCTACTGGTATGTCGAAGGAAGATTAGGAGAAGTTGGATAGAAGATCGATTAATATTCGACTCTAATTGGCAGATTTGGTGTTGTTGAATGTCTCAAGAGAATATATAGCCAAGGAACTATGGGCTAAGTTAGGGAACTTGTATCAATCAAAATCCCTAGTAAACAATTTTTTTCTTCGAAAGAAGTTGTATCATCTTACGATGGAAGATGGAGATTCTGTCACAGAACATCTAAATTCCTTTAATACTCTGGTAAGTCAACTTGCCTCTATTAATATTACGATTGCAAAAGAAGATAAGTGTATTACTTTGTTAAGTTATTTGCTAGACTCTTTGGATAATCTAGTTGTAGCAATTGGTAGTACCACTCAATCTGCATTGAAGTATGAGGATGTATTTTCATCCTTGTTATATAAAGAGATGAGGTGGAAAAGCATGGATGGTCATATCACAGATGCTTTATTTGTAAGATGTCATACCCAATACAGGAATCATGGTAAGTCTTCCGAGGGGGAGATCTAAATCTACAGGTAGATGTAAGTCTCTAGGAAAATCTTTGAGGAAATGATGGAAGTGTGGTAAAACAGGGCATTATAAGAAATATTGCAAGTCTAAGAAGGTTGATAAACCAAAGGTATCTGATAGTACCTCTTCCACATAAGTGAAAACATCTACTGAAGAAGGAGGTGATTCTTACCTGGCATCTACAGGTACATATGTAGACCATGATTTATGGTTGATCGACTCAGGTGCATCATACCATATGACTCCTCACAGGGAGTGGTTCTATGAATATGAAAAATACGATGGTGATGATGTATTCCTAGGAGATGACTTGACAGCCAAAATCATGGGGCGTGGAAGGGTTAAGTTGTTGCTAAAATATGGAACAATTATAACTCTCCCTGGGGTTCTGCACATTCCAAAACTAGCTAGGAGCCTAATATCTGTAAACAAGTTGGATGATGCAGGAGTGGATATTGTATCGGGAAAGGGAACTTGCAAGATGGTACAAGGGGAAATGGTGTTGATGAGGGGAGTTCGGTTTGGAACTATGTACAAGTTGTTGGTAAGCACTTATACTAATGGGTGTAATAGTTTTGTTGTCCCTGAGCAGAGAAATGAAGGAGAAAAGAAAAATATTTTCCCTGAAAAGAAGACCATGTTGTGGCATCAAAGACTGGGGCATATTGGAGAAAAGGTCCTCTGAACACTACATGGTAAAGGTATGGTGGCAGGTATGTATAATTGCATTCTGGATTTTGATTTCTATGAACATATATGGTAAAAAGAACTGATTAAGATTCCCATATGGTGCTACAAGAGCAAAGGGGATCTTAGATTTGATACACAGTGATGTGTTTGGACCTGTTCTTGTTCCATCCCTAGGTAAATCTGTGTATTATTTTTCATTCATAGATGATTTCTCAAGGAACACAGGGATTTATTTTCTTAGAAATAAATATGAGGTATTTGAAAATTTTAAAGATTTTAAGGTTCTAGTAGAAATCAGATAGAAAAGAAAATAAAGGTATTGAGGACAGATAATGGTGGAGAATTCTGCAGAAGTGAATTCGAAGAATTCTGTAAGAAGTTTGGTATAGAAAGGCAGAATACTACTCCATACACACCTCAGTAGAATGGAGTTGCAGAAAGGATGAACATGACACTGATGGAAAAATAAAGGAGCATGCTTAGTGATGTTGAGTTATGACAGGAATTATGGGCAGAGGCAGTGGGTATAGCATGGTACCTAGTCAACCGATCACCCTCATCAATATTGGATGATAAAACTCCACATGAGGTATGGACTGGAAAGAAACCCTCTCTTGAACATCTTATAGTGTTTGGTTGCGATGCTTATGTACATGTTCCAAAGGAAAATAGAAGTAAGATGGATAATAAAGCTAAAAAGTGTATCTTTATTGGTTATAAAGATGGTGTGAAAGGCTATAAGCTTTGGAACTCGGAAACTAAGAAGATTGTTTATAGTTGGGATGTTGTGTTTAGAGAGTTAAAAGATGTTTCCAAATAGGAATTACTACCAAGGAAAGAAGAACTTGAGAAAGTAGAGCTTGATTTGGATGATGTAAAATCTGAATCATCTGAAGAAGATGAAGAAGAAGAAGAAGAACCTCATACCCCAGTATTGAGGAGATCAGTGAGAGAAAGAAGGCAACCAGAAAGGTATAGTCCACCTAATTTTCATTCCAATTTTGCTTTATCTATTACTGTTGATGATCCCAAAATTGTCAGGGAAGCAGTGAATTCAGAGGATAGTAAACTATGGAAGAAGGCCAAGGTTGAAGAAATAGATTCCTTGGATAAGAATGAGGCATGGGATATAGTTGAGATGCCAGTTGGAAGAAAATTTTTTG
The DNA here is from genome assembly GCA_009831015.1 of Picea engelmannii. Lineage (NCBI taxonomy): Eukaryota > Viridiplantae > Streptophyta > Pinopsida > Pinales > Pinaceae > Picea > Picea engelmannii. The sequence goes on from ML784185.1 coordinate 444,922, forward strand.
GTAGAAAATGGTTGTTTAAGAATAAGTTTAATGCAGAAGGAAAAGTGGAGAAATAAAAAGCTCAATTAGTAGCAAAAGGTTATTCCCAGGTAGAGAGAATTGACTTTGGTGAGATTTTTTCCCATGTTGCCAAGTTAACGTCTATTATATTTCTTTTATCTATTGTTGTTCCTTTTGATATTGAAGTGGAACAGATGGATGTGAAGAAAACATTCCTACATGGGGATCTGGAAGAATAAATCTACATGAATCAACTAGAAGGCTTTGAAGTGAAGGTAAAGAAAGAGTTGGTTTGTAAGCTAAAGAAGTCACCATATGGTTTGAAGCAATCACCTAGGATGTGGTACAAAAATTTTGACACATAAATCCTTGGATTGGGATTTGTGAGAAGCAGGGTTGATCACTGTGTATATTCCAAGAAGGTTGGTAATCACTTCATTTATGTAGTGTTGTATGTTGATGACATGTTGTTGGTAGGAAATCAAATGGATGTTATCAAGGAGGTGAAATCAAAACTATCCTCCAAATTTGACATGAAGGATATCGGTGCTGCTAACTTCATTATGGGAATGGAGATTAAAATAGATCATGCAAACAAGAAACTTTGGTTGAATCAGAGAAAATATATTGAGACAATATTGTAGAGGTTTAATATGCATGGAAGTAAACTGGTCAAGGTTCCTATTCCTATAGGCGTAAATTTATCTACAGATCAGTGTCCCAAGACACAGGAAGAAAAAGAGGACATGTCCCATGTTCTATATCCTAGTGCGATTTGCAGCTTGATGTATGGAATGGTCTGTACTAGATCGGACATTGCACATGCAGTGGGATTTTTGAGCAGGTATATGTCAAAACCAGGGAAGGAGCATTGGACAGCATTAAAGAGGGTCTTCAGGTATCTTCGTGGCACTACCAATTATGGATTGTGCTACCAAGGAAGACCATGATTAGACAGAGTGGTGGACATACATGGCTTTGTTGATGTAGACTGGGTTGGAGATATGGATCGCAGAAGATATACAAGTGGGTATGTGTTTAACCTATTTGGAAGATCAGTCAGTTGGATGATCAAAAGAAAGGTTGTAGTGGCACTCTAAACTATAGAAGTTGAATGCATGGCAGCCACTCTTGCAAGCAAGGAAGCAGTATGGTTACAGAGATTGTGTTCAAGTATTGGTTTGGTACAACAAGCAATGATATTAGATTGTGACAATCAGAGTGCAATCTTCCTGGAAAAGAACCCATCTTAGCATTCAAAGAAAAATCATATTGATGTTTAGTATCACTTTGTGAGAGACATGGTTGAAGAAAATAAGGTGTTGTTGGAAACGGTTGACACTTTGAAGAATGTTGCAGATTCATTGACAAAGTCTGTGAGCACAGAAAATTTCTCCTGCTGTAGAGTAACAATGGGCATTGTTGCCCTGAATTTTTGACTACATAATCCTATGAACCCCTATATGAAAAGAAAAAAAAAAGTGGGACAATGTTGGGTATGTTTTATATTATTTTCATGTGTGTGTGGGCCCGTCAGATTCGACAACTGTGTCTGATGAGTTTTAGCATATTTTGTTATTTTTAGTGGTTTTTTAAATTAGTCCTGGATTAAGGGATTAGGGTTTTGGTAGCTACGTAATACCTAAAACATTGTATATATTGTATGGTGAATGGTGAAATTAATATAATAAAGAGTTGAAAGATGTGGCACCAAGGAAGACTGGTTTCCCCCTAGTTAATGGTTTCTAACATAAATCTTTGTGTACTATGTGTATGAGCCATTGATTAATTTATGTTTTTCTTAAGAATCTATATGCATTAATTTACTTCAAAGGTTTAAAACTCACACTATGGAATCACAACCTTTTTCTAAGTTTAGTCTCCTTAGCCCGAAAAATTATAAAATATAACTTAGGAGAACTCTCTCGGCGAGACAAGTCTCCCGAGGTGTACCTTTTTCCCGGATAATCTATTGGCCAGAAAAGGGGTTAAACTTATGAAAAATAGATTTTCTTTCTAGACCAATTAACGAGTGTGAAAGGAGCAAGGTCACTTGGAAATGTTTTCATATTTAGGGAGTCTAGAAAGCGCTTAACTATGGACTCTGAGGAGGTTCCTTTTTTATAATTAATCTCCAAGGCGCGAAAAATATATAAACCAAAACCAAGGAGAATGGCCCTTTTTCAAAAATTTAATCCCTCAAGCCTGAAAAAGGGTTAAACTTATGTCTGCGAATAATCTCCTAGCGAACCAAATCTCCTAGGGCATACCTTTATTCGTAAAGTAAACTAGCGACAGACAGATGTACCTTCAAATTTGATCTTGGACAGTGTGAAGGGAAACAAGATCACTCAGAAATCTTTTCAATTCTCAAGATTCTGAAAAGGGTTGAAAGAAGACTCTAGGGGGGCTTGTTTTATTAAATAATCCAGATGAGACCGCAAAAAATAAATAATCTCTCACTAGATGTTTCTTTCAAATTTTAATAGAGCTTGAAAGACAACAAGCCATGCTCATAGGGAGTCCCTCAGGTAAGAGCCAAAAAAGATGAATAAGAATGAGGCTTCAAAATGTAATCATAGGACTAAAATGATTCCCAAGCCTATGGAGAAAACTCAAAGCATGGATGTCAAAATGCAGCAAAGGATCTACCTAGGGAATCCATGTGGAAGAAGGCTTTACCATCTAAAGTATGACACACTTATCAGCAAGGAATGTTATTGTCGCAATTCAGTGGGGTCGACCCTAAGGATAAATGAACCAAGAAATGGATACTACAAAAAATGAAAGTAGGCAAAACTCTAACTTATATGCCAGTTTTGAGGTCAATATCTGTCGAAACGGATCGATACAACTAACTAATATCAAAGAAAAATGTCTCCAAGATCTTGCATATAAGACCAATAACACTCATCTAGAATTTAATAGATCCAATATAGATAGAAACTACGGAAAATAAGAGGTGTTACTAAATACAAAACTTGAAAACAACAAACCTGGATTGTACAATATGGTACAAGGAACCACATAGCCTTACGACTCATGCATAGTACTGGTTCAGGTAGAGCTCGCGGCTAGGCTATAACCAAGAGTATATTTGGTAGTCAACCAGGAAAGTCTCCCAAAAAGGAAGAAAACACAAACCACAGTGTAAGTCTTCCCACGGTATAGAAATAATAGTGATGGATTCAAGTATAGCCTCATCCAAAGGCAATTCAATATCTAAGAAATAAAGTGAAAGAGGAGGATCGACATTCCCAAAGGGTGAAGAAAATTGACCATATTCCATATGACGATGGAGGTTCTAGTCGAGGTTGGTAGATTCTATAAGTGAAGAATCATAAGCATGAGGGATTGAGGATCTACAAACAGTGAGATCAGACTCAAGACCACTTGGACAAAGAGGGGGAAGCAAGGGCTCCCATGCCCCCATTGGATTAAAAAAATGATAAATTTTTGAGACCATGTCTCAAGAAGGAAAACATGATTACACAGGTTCCTACTCAAAATCAATTAAACATCAAGGATAAGATGCCACATAATTAACCTATGGCGGGGTAGAATATACATGAACACTAGGAACATATAAAGGGGTAGCCTGAACTAACATTGAATTAGGATGTGATTATCAGATGTCAGCTAGTAGATAGTGACAATGCTTCCATTATGAGGGAAATGCATCACCCGGAAGAGTGTAGACACCACAAGTTACGTTCATAGAATATACATAATCATGCCCAAGAAGCATATTGAAATATAATGGGCCTTGCACCACTATAACATCAACAAGGAAAGTCTTCCCACCTAATGAGATAGGTAACTCAGGACGTCTATCAAAATCCAACATCTCATGCGAAGCAGACACAATCTTGAGAGAACCAAAAGCTTGCCAAGCTAAGAAGGATAAAATACTTGCAGAGGCTCCTTCATCTACAATACATCGATAAATGTTTTTTGAAATAACTTCAACCCTTATTTGAAAGGGTGCATAATAAGGAAGATGAGGCTCAACAAGGTCATTCCAATCAAAGGAAACCATCCTAGGACTTGGAGGGGTCATGCTTGAAGTGAGCAGAATGTCCCCTTGTTCTGAAAGTACTGAACTAGAAATGCTAAAAATATATTTGGTAGACACATCACTCCCCATATGAAGAGTGGGATTAGCCAAATATTGCATTGATGTGGCCACTTTGGTAGACTCAATACTCTGTAAGAGAAGAGTGGGATTAGCCAAATATTGCATTGGCATGACTACTTTGGTACACTCGACACTCTCCAAGAGAAGAGTGGGATTGGTCAAAGATTTAATCGACACAACCACTTTGGTAGACTCAACACTCTCCAAGAGAAGAGTGGGATCGACCGAAGACTGCATCAGCACAACCACTTCCTAAACCATTGGTTGAATAGGCTACAAGGAAACATGGTATGAATGTGCATCACCACCCAAAGGAGGAGTGGGATCAGTTGAATATTGCATCGGTACGACCACTTCATCAACCAAAGGATGAATAGATTGTGAGGAAACATCAGACGACTCATAATCAGAAGATCTTGCAGACAAGGACCATAATCTTCATTCCTCTGGAAGGCCAATGCATAAATGAGTAAGGTGATATCCCTTGCAAATCTTACAAGGGAACTTAGGCTTACGTCTTATTTGTCTATGCTTCTCAATAGAATCAATGCCCCCAACATGAATAGCAGTGGTTGGGTGCATATCACTTGTATGACTCCATTGAAGAGATGTGTGCCCCAGCATGACTTGTAGTGGTTGGTTTTACATCTCCAACATGACTTACAGAGGTTCGTGATTGGTTGATAACATGACTCTCAAAGTATATAGACCTATTTCCATTAATAATAGCAATGACTGGACTTTTTCCTTCGGCATGACTTGCAGAGACTAGGTGCTTGCCCCCAGCATGACTTGTAGAAGTTGGGTGTGTGTCCCTAACATTACTTGTAGAGGTTGGGTGTGTGCCCCCACCATGACTTGCAGACACTGGGTGTTGGCCCTCAACATGACTTGCAGAGGTTTTTGACCTATCTCCAACATGACTCACAGAGGTTGGTGATTTTTTCTTCCTATTCTTCCTCTTTTTATTTCTTTTAGACTTCCCATTAGTAGTAGTTATACTTTCACTAGAGAAGGAAGAAGGAGGAGCAAATGACTTTGTTAACGAAGGAACATCAACATGATTCCCATGATATATGGTTCTTAACTGACAAGCGTCAAGAGAATTTGGGACATTTGGAATGGTACCTAACCAAACTGGAAGTCCCACATTCAACCCAAGACTGTACAAAGTGGCCATAAAAGGGACACCAACGTTTCCGAAGAAAGGAAAAGAACAAGAATCCCCTTGAAAAGAGATTCCTTAGTTGGTATCGTTAGAAACTTTTTCCATGAATATTTTATGCATAGGTTCTTCCCTTCCGGGATCGTTCAAGTCCATAAAAGTCTCACACACTGACTCTAGAGAACCAATGGTATAAAAAACAACACCTATAAAGAGGAGGCTCCACGTTTCTGAGAGGAAGAAGAAAAAGTCTTCACAATCGATGGAGTGGATGGTATACCACCCTAGGTGGTATACCCAAAGAAATGACCGACTAAATCTCTATGGAAAACTAGGGAGAATAGAGCACATGAATAAGAAGAAAAGCCTAAAAATATACAAACCAAACAAACTACCCTTCTGAATTCTTCTGACCCAAGGAGATGAAGTCGTGATCGTCCAAAGAATTCATAAAGGAAAACGATTAGCCAAGAGAAGTAGTTACCCAGACCTCCGATCGACGGTTCCTTCAGGTGTCTCCTAGAGAGAACAGAGTCTTCCTTAGGTACCATGATACACCCCTCACATTCACCTATATGTCAACCTATATAAATACAACTAGGCTAGCAACTTCTAATCAACAACCAGGGGGGTGCAATCGATAGTCAGGCGAGTATATGGGTAGGGTAACTAAGCCCGAAGATACTCTTGAGGCATAAAATGAAAAAAGGCCATAATCACTCTTAGACTACCTTGGATGGATACAAGTGTCTCAGAGATCTGCCATAAGTTAGGCCAGTAACGCTACATGATTCACCCCAATACACACTCTCCCAAATGCGTTGTCAGGATCAAGAGTGGATATCTCAGTATGTAAAACGTGGGCTAGAAGGGGAAGGTATTTTGGCAAATTTTACTTGTTCTCTTGCTTGTTGTTGTAAATGGGACCCCAAGACCTCTTTTTATATGAGAAAAATATGGTTATTCGGTTTGGGGACGGGATACAATGGGTGAAAATATTGGGAAACCCTCGATAGCCCGTAAACTCCACCGAATTTCTTGCAATTATATATTTTTTGCAAATTTTGAAGGCAAACGCAAGCTATATAGCATGCATCTCATGTATGTATGTGGGATAACTAGTATGCATCTCACATGTGTATGTGGGATATAGTTCAAAAGGGCGCATACATGTTCCAAAAAATAGTATTTTTAAAGAAGGATCCTCAGCAATAATTTGGCAAATTGTGTAAGTGGAAAGGCCAATTCCATGTATGCATAGGTAGGTAATTTTTGGACTATAACATAAATCTCTTAGTGAAAAATCATGAAGACTTCGATGAAGATTATAAAATGACTAGTATTCTCAACAAGTTGAGAGAGTCTTAAGACAAAAGGAGGGTCCCTATTTCTTGGTTGAAATGACTCTATGAGCAAGGAAGCAATAAGAAGGGAGGGTTTTGATGCCTTGCACAAAAATTGGAGACACATTGGGTTAAGCCATGAATTTCTACAAAAGGTATCTAAACACAAGGCTTTACAGAATGGAAATACTTATGATGCATAGATGAAGGGAAAATGAGTAGGTCCCACGGTTTTCAAAGTGCATAATTTGATGAGACAAGTATGTCCCTATATATTCCTTTAAAGCATATCATTTTTAGAAGGCAATTGAAGTACTTACAAAGAAATGATGCATCATAAATGTTGAAAATACAAGTTTATTACACATTTCTCTGGTGTTTCTTCGTTGCCATCAAGCATCCATAGCCCCAATTAAGTCACCTCAATGTCACAATCCTTGATCCGCTACCAGCAAGAATCCATAGCCCTAGTGGAGATAATTGCATGTTCCACATGAGATGGAATGTATTTCCCTTGGCCTTTACCTTTATAATGTGAATTTTATCTTGAATTGAAAATTAGGTGGATGGGGGGATTCCAGTTTCCATTTAAAGGCACGTGGGATGACACTTGTGAAATTGAGATCTTCCAACTTGTTTATAGATTATCTAACTTCCTGAGCAGTATTCCTATGTACTACAAGTTCCTTTTTAAGATAGTTTCAAGTCTTGTTAGTTTCAAACACAAAACCCACTTTTGGGTATGGCCATTAGCTCACTCTCGTTACAATTTAAGAATGCAATGATTTTTTGCTAATGAACTATGTTCCTCTACTAAATTTGACTCAGATTGATGCATTGCAGTGTTTCATAGAGATAAATAAAGTCGTGTCTAGAAGAAAAATGTAGATTTCCAGGCTTTGATACCAAAGTGCCATATGATAAAATCTATTTAGATTCATGACACCAAGTTTCGTGGGAAATCTAAAGAAGAAAAACATTGAAAGATATAAAAAGGGAACCTAACTAGAACAAAAAAAAGCGATGAAAATGCAAAGCATAAAAAGAATCAATTGTGTGCAAAATGAAAACGAAACAAAGTGAAGAATTTGAAGATGGGAAAAAAAGACTCTTTATTTATGTATAAGGGAATTTGCCTCAAAGTCTAGATGATGTAACGTTTAATAATTTATCCATTGACTAGGACGATGTCAGCATCCCCTTCAATATTTTTCAATCTGTATGTGCCTAGGATAGTCTTCTCTTTGATTTTGAAAGGATCCATCCACAATTGTTGAAACTTTGAATGTTTCCCTTTGTCTTCATGTGGCTTGTCCCACTTGAGAACTAGGTCGCCAACCTAAAATTCCTTTTCACCAATAGAATTTTTATCGAACCATTGTTTTATGGTTTTTTGGTGGGATTCAAAGTTTGTTTTGGCCTTTACTCGGTTCTCTTCTATTTTTTAAAAAGTGTTGATATGTTTCTAGATGAAGGGGCATTCTCTCCCACGTGATTACTGGGTGAGCTTAAAGGAAGGTAGATAGATGTTAGAAGGGAGAATTTCCCCCTTCCCATAAAAGATAAAGTAAGTAGAAGTACCTATGGATGATTTAGGAGTAACTCGGTCAAGTACACAAAGGGCGTTAAATAGCACATTGAGCCAATTCCTCTGTTGGTCAACTAGATTTCACTTAAGGATACAAATCAGGTTTTTGTTAGTGGATTCAACTAGGACATTACCTTGGGGGTAATAGTTGGCTACATATTTAAAAATTATCCCCTTCTCTAAAGAAAACTCAGTTAATTTCAACGATGAAAAATATGTAGCATTATGAAATAAATGAGTGGTGGGTACTCCAAACATGGTCATAATGTGATGTTCCAAAAAATTGATTGCCACTTCATAATTTACCTTAGTTAACAACACAATGTTTGTCCAATGGGTGAAATAATCAATGGTGGTTAGGATATACTTTTGTTTCTTAGACGAATGAGGATTTATCTCACCAATTATGTCAATCCCCCATTGCTCGAATGGATCTTCGAAAAAAATAGGTTGAAGTGGAATAACAGCCTTACTTTCTCTTTTGGATGACTTCTGGAAGATGTCATGGTTGTGGGAATAAGTGTGAGTGTATTTAAACAACATAGTAAAATAGTGCCCAATTATTATGTGTCTTGGAGGTCCTAACCAGTGCAGGGTAGGACAGGTGGGTAGTCAGTCTTACTTATTGTCGCTTGATCATCGTTAAACGCATGTTGTTACTATGGTACGTCGTATGTCGTCTTGATGTGTTCATCTTGCTTGCGTCTTGTTCATCGTCGGGTTACTAGTTTCTGCCTGAGCAGTCGACCATGAGCCTATCTGACCTTCTCTCTCTCCGGAGCATAGGACTAAGATTAAACACCCTGCTTTCCTGTGCAGAAATAGTAAAATCTACTATTATGGATTCTTCCTTATGTCTATGGTCGTTTAATGCTTGCATTTACTTGTTGTGAGCCTTATGTCTTCTTGTTGTGATCATCGTGGTTGCATCTTGTTAGTCGTCGGGTGGTGACGTAGAGTCAAGTGTATGTTTCCTTTCTACAAGCGAGCACACACTTAAAAAAAAAATGTTGCACCTGTTATCAGAGTTGTTGTCGTGAGTGTGGAGGACGTTACATTAGGATATTGTGGGTTATGGTTTCTCCAGAGAAATGACCTCCCATTGGTTCATCATGAAGGTCTTTGACTTTGTCAGCATCTTGTTTCTAGAGACTTCAGAGAATAACTCTGTCATAATTTATTCTAAACAAGATACCATGAAATAACTAATATTGCACAAATTTCAGTCTTAGTGCCCTTCTTTGTTTGGTATTGATATTATCAATCGAAGTATCTTGTTGAATATATTGTTTGATATCAATATACCATGAATTCTCAATCGATGGAATGTAAGTTGATTATTGTGTGTAGAATGTCATTTCTTCTTTCCATCCCTCTTATTAATGATCCTTGGAATCCATGGCCTCAATTTCTAGTTTTCACAAGTCTTGAACCTTAATAATGGTTGTTGGTTTAAATTAGAGGCCATGTGCATGTAAAGAGGTCATCTAGTTACCTCGTCTTTCACCTAGTTCCCTCTACACAAAGAGAGATCTAACCTCTAAGTGTGGGACAATCACCTTCGTGTAATTTTTCAGTAGGTAAGGCATTAATTGATTAATGGCTTTGGGAACAACAAGATATTTGTTTCCATCAGTGGATAATTCATTTCATCACCTTAAATTCCAGTGCTCATAAACGTCATGGGGCATTCATTCCTTTGCTGATCCTTTTGAGTGAGCATTGATGAAAGAGAATGACGTGAAGCGAATGTGTACAGTAGAAAGTCTTTGGTGAAATATAGACTTTGAAGCGCAGGAGAAGACACTATGGAAACCTTAATTTTTTCAAAGGCCTCCTTCTCAACAGATGTCCATTTGAATTTAACATCCTTCTTAATACTTTGTTGAACGGGTTTAACTATTTCAGCACAATAAAGAACGAATATTCTCACGAAATTAATTTTTCCTGAAAAATGACTACATAGACTTTTTACTATGTGGACATGGGATCTGCATAATAGCTTTGGTTCATTCTAGGTAAATATAAATACCATCCTTAGAAATGATATGTCCCAATAAATTACCTTCTAAAATGATGAATATACTTTTCTTGGGGTTTAGAGAAATGTCGTACTTTCTGCACCTTTTAAAAATATGTTTCAGGTGTTGTGGGACCTAATCAAATCTCTTCTTGGAATAAATTATAACATCATCAAGGTAAATCACCACACTATGACCTATTATACTTTTCAATTCTATATAATTGTCCCTTTAGAAAGTAGCACTAGTGTTAATTAGGCCAAAGGGCATCCTATGATATGTGAACATTACCCACTTTGTCATGAAAGTAGTCTTCAATCAATCTGGTTATGCTGCAAGAACCTAGATATACCCATAAAATGAGTCTAAAAGAGATAACATATAAGATCCAAAGAGGATTTGTAATATATTCCGTTCCATTGGGGGAACAGGGAAATTGTCCTTGTTAGAGGCTCGATTTAAATTCCTAAAGTCCACACATAATCTGATCTCCCCCAACTTATTTCTAATAGGTACCATATTGGACACCCAAGTAGAATGGAAGACTTTAAATATAATATGGGCATCCAGAACTTTATTTTACTCCTTTTGAATCAGTGGTTCAAGATTTAGATGTATTTTTCTTAATTTCTACTAAAATGGTTTGACACCTTCTTTGATAGGAATGATGTGTTCAATAATGTGTGTGGCATACGTCTTCAAGTCTTCATATGTCTACGCAAATGCACCTCGATATTTCTTAAATAGTTGTGTGAAGGTATGTTTCTCTGTCTCTGAATAGTAGGTATCTAAAATGATAAATTTATTCTATTCAGGAGTGCCTAGATTCACCAAAGTGTGTTTCATGGTGTAGTTGTTTATTTTTGGATTCATACATTTTATGAACTTAGTATGCAAATCAAACAACTTTTCAAGCGATAACACACTCCTTGGGATGTAGTTAGATTTGATTTTACTTTATTCATCCTCATACTCTTGTAGATTACTTTCGTGTATTCCATCATCTATCACAAAATCTTGGAATACATCATCATTGGTAAGGAAATATATAATATCAGAATCATCATTGATCACTCTCCACTTTGTGATGTTTTCTATTATGGAAGGCATGAAAAGCATTTCAATAGTCAAACCATTATTCAAGGGTGTGAATCTAGATGTTACATTATCTAAAGTATCAGTAGAAACATTTTGAGGATGAGGTATAGTAGTAATATTAAATTCATCCAAATACTTGATTAAGTTCCATACCTCATGTTGGCAATCTTTTAAATGGTGAGACAAACAATGTATAATATTTCTTACCTATTTGACAATTATCTCAAAATCACCAAAAAATCGAAGGAATTTTACCTTAAGGTCGATATCTTTATTCAAGCCCTAAACCAAGGTTTCATATTCGACTGTATTATTGGTGCATTCAAACTCTAAATAGTAGGATATAATATTCGTATGATTTTTAGGATCAATGAAAATACAGCATGCCCTGGCTCCTTCCTGCAACCTGGAGCCATCAAAAAACAAAGTCCAAATGTTAGTATCTAATATTGAGTTAGCAAAAAAAATTATCTACTTCTACTATATTAAAATCATTGGCTTTAGTCCGACTATAATGAAGGAGTTCATATTGTTCATCTTTTTGGATAGAAGATGGTTGTGTTGCATAACAACCATGGTTAGCCTCTCAAAATTAATTTCCCAAAGAGGTATGAGAGAATATGATGGGTTCAATACTTCCTTCAAGTTCCATCACCATATGTTTCAGGTGGGCCTCACTAATCACTCAAATTTGATTTTCCTTACCCTTATATGGAAGCCACAACTATGTCCAGTCTGTGGAGAAATAGACCTGTAGTTTTGCAGACCAGTCCCTACTCAACAACAAACCATAAGCTTCTAGAATGTCAACAACAGTATCAATATCGATGACCTGATGAACCCTAGGATCAGAATCTAGTATAATCATAACATCTTTGACCTCACCTTTTACCTTGAAATCTGATCTATCTAATTGTATGATCCTAGTTGTGCTCTTTTCCAGAACAACATTTATATTTTGAAACAATGAGTAGGGAATCACATTATAAGAAGCATCAAAGTCCACTAAACATTTGTGCACATTGAAATTAAAAATTTCAAATGTGAGCAGAAAGGGTGGGACTTAGGATCTAGAATGTGACCCTATACTAGTTGCATTTATAGCATATTTAGTTTCAGCTTTGCTTTCTGCTTTCATTTTAGCAACTTTAGGAGTGATTTCCATCACAACAATGGTCTTCTTATGAGATTTATTTTGATTGCATGCGTCAAGAATAATATAATGTTCTTGGGGAAGTGCATAGATATCATATAGGGAGATGTTGGCCTTGGTTTTGTTGAGATCTTCAATATGGTTGTGCTCCAAAGCATGGGTTTCATATTTTCTTGGGGTTTTTCTTGATTTTGAAGTGATGGGATTATTGTTCATAGGTGTAGGGGTGTTTGTGTTATGAGTATTTTTGTGGGGAGTAATTTTCATATGGGAATAGATAACTCTAGACGGTATAAGAGTGCTAGGTACTAGCCCTTTTTAGTGTAGGTTATAATCTTTGGGCACAAATTTTGTAACTTTTGTATCCCCTATAGAAATATATTATATATTCTCCCCATATGAATATACACACTAGTCCCATAGAAACATGTTTGGTTATTTTATGGTATCCTTAGTGGTTTTTTTCCTTTTATGTTTCCTTGGCCTGGTCATTGGTGATTTCTTATTGATATAAGAGTTGGTTGATGACTAATGTCATGGAATTCATCCATTGAGGGCACTTTTTCTCAAAATGATTCTACTGGTGATATGAAAAAAAATTATACATTCCAAAGTCATCCAAATTTAAAGTAAGACCTAAGGTTTCAGGTGGCTTTGGTGGGTTGTCATTCTTCTTGAAGAATGGACAAAACGTTTTCTTCTTGGAAGACCAATCACTATCATTTTTCTTGAGGTCCACTACTTCGTTAGAAATATTTTTTCCCAACTTGACCACGTTTTCTAGAACCTTAGGCTCTTTTTCATGAGGTTTGTTCAAAGGTAAAGGTTTTTTCCCGATTTCTTTAGTCTCTTCGGCTACGGGATGACTTCCTAAGGAAAGCAGTTCTTTCTCAACCTCTTTGGCTTCTTGGAAATTCTTTTCTAAAGTAAATTTGTCAACTCGCTTAATGAACAAGCATATAGAGGGATGTAATGTTGAAGTATAGTATTCTATAGTCAAGGGTTCTAGAGGAATGGTCTCAGTAGTGAAATTATTGAGGATAGTTGTAATACCCCTGTTTCCCCTAGGTTGTACATACAATTATAACTGGACGAGAGACAATGGTAGAATAAATGTGTGTGAATTTTTTATTTAACGAACCCTTTTGTATAAGGGTCGATGTATGAATTTATGTTATTAATATAATTTGAATATGTGTTGCACAATTGTTGAGAGGGGGAAACTTTTCCAAGATAGACCATGAACTCTATGAGAGAGATGGTGAAGGGAAACCAAGTATGGTTGAGATGACCCTCACCATATTAGTACCTACTGGGTGTAATTTATCAACATTCCTCTGACCCAGAAATAAATTACTAGTCAGGATGGTAGCTGGAAGAACATCCTCAAGAGTTAACGAGGAGATGGGGCAAGGTACCCATATGTAAGGCTTCTAGTCCTAACCATGAATTGGGATACGGACCCACGCAACCTTGTTGAGGAAGGAAATAAATGAGGTAATTCAAGGACAGAGACATATCTACGATATAGAAGAGTAGATAAAAACAATCTCCAGAGAAGAGTAGTGGGATGCTTTGATTCTGAAATTGAGAGAAAAGATGAGAAGAAATCTTGTTTTAGTTGTAAGAAGCCTCGGGAAGGGTTTTGCTATAAGCTAATAAACAAGGTTGACGAGTGACTAAGGAAGTACTCATGTATAATTCCTTGCTTAGAGTAGAGAAAGCCAGTTTCCAAGTTCCTATGGGAGAAGGAGAGTAACCTATGACCCTAACTGTTGTGGAGAAAAGAGAAAGAATCTCTCTCAAAGAATCATGGTCTAGCTCGGGGGTGGCCAGTGGTAAATACAGTATGAGTGGTTGTGCCTATGGTTGGGAGGAACATGCACCCCTTTCAGCAGTTGCCTCACATTTTCCATTTATGATTAGTGTTTTCATATTTTGTGTATTATGTTGAATGTGATGATGAAATATACGAGTTTATAATTCAGTCCTTCAGTATCTAAAAAGTTATTAGAAAATATCTATGATTTCCGTAAACTGTTATATCTATATTATATTTCATTTTATCTTGGTTTTGTTTCTAGATAGTTATGATATATGAATCAATAGGAGGGAGGGAGTATGATCTAATGAAATTCCTAAGTCCTACCAACCCTATGAAGTTTACCTTAGTGGGAGTGTCAGAGTTTGAATTATGTGGGAGAAGGGTGTTTTTCCTTTAGACCATTCACCCATCAGACTAGGGGCTCGTTCCCATGTCCTTAACCTATTTTCTATAGAGAGTATATTGTGTTTATCCCTTAAGATTTTTCGAGAGACCCATGTGACCAGGGTCTGGGGACCCTGCTGTTATTGGGAAAAATACCCTACGGACTAGCAAACTAGGGTCAGACTTGCATGCATATTTTGACCATAAAGAAAAGAAGTTTTAACCTACCACCCAAAACTTAAACCCCTCTTTCTCGATACATGCATGGAAAGGAACTACTAACCTTTTTATTGATGTTTGGTGTAGATCCTCCATTGTGCTTTGCCCGCTTACTTGCGCTGCTCCTTCCAAAGTTAACCTGCAATCAAGACAAAACACTACGCATGCATGCTACTTTTCTACTTGAGGGTTAGAAATTAAGCATAAATTACACAAATAATAGATAACTCATGTATTGGGACGGGAAAAGTATTCTTTTATTATTTTCAAAATGAATCAACTTACAATCAAAGTCGAGACCGGCCACCGCTCCTTGATCCTGATCCTGGGCTCCTCCTCTTCTTTTGTCCTCCAACTGCTTTGCGTTAATTCTCCTTAAATTTGAGGAAAGGCTAAAGGGTTGGGACAAATGGATTCGGCAAATGGGCAAAGTTTCTTTGCTATAATTTTCCTCCCTCAAATGGTACCCCTACCCCTTCTTTTATAGGCTAGAAGGAGCTAGGGTTTTGGACAAACTCTCGGCCATGCATGGCCGGGAGTTTCAGTTAACTGACCCATAGATTTTTGTCCCATCGACAACTTTCCTATTTTTGTGCTTTGTTAGGTAAACGTGGGCTGTAGTAGCCCTGCCAACATTCACCCGCGTGTAGTAGTGGGTTAGGGCGCGTGTACCTTCACCCAAGAGGATTTTCAAAGAGGTTTTTTCAGCAGATGTTTTGGCAATGAAGGGATATGAGTTGGCCTGATGCTAGGTAAGCATGTGTGGTGCAATTTAGGATTATAAAAGATGCCCCCTAATGTGTGAGTTCAGAAGAGCATCGGATGGCTGAAATACATTACCAATCTTTTACCAATCTGTACTGATATGTTGAATGAGGGAGCCCAAGAATCAGGAATCAGGAGGTGTCATCTGCAAAATAACAAATGTCTCACCGAGGCGGGCATACCCATGCTTGGGATACAACAGAGCTACATCTCGAAATCAGAAAGATATACATATAAAGTATCCATCTCCCAGAAGATGATTCGGCCTGACGGCTGTACTTCAGAGCTCGAGCAACAACTTCAAAATCTTCGCAACTCGGGTAGGAGTGTAATATGAGTGTACGACTACACTACCCAGAGGTCTTCGATGGGTCATTGGTTATGGACTTGATAATCTTGATGATCGGACTGAAGGCTTCAGTGATTTCAAACAAAGACTTGATTGGACGTTCAGGATGGCCGGGTATGCGGACAAGAGACATATTGCAGAGGGGTTGACTCAGGCTTAGTGACAAACTTCCCTTGGATAATAGCACGACAAGTGATAAGACTTAGGCAGCATATCTTTTAATCATAAGTCTATGAAGCAGGAGGCAATGCAAACTCTCCATATGTTTGGAAGAGTAACCAAATGGTGGAGGACACAACTCTATATAGCGAGCAAAGCTTCCTAAGTTCGTACTACATCCCATAGTCTAATAATCAAACAGAAAGACGTGCTTTATCCAAGGGAGACTCATTATGATGCCAATAAAGAAAATACTTTTCCCATCCTCTTTTTGGGGTATATTTTATTTTTTTGTTCTTTTTGATAGTTTTTGAAAAAGAATAAAGGAATAATACGTTACAATGGAGGAACGAGTACAGCAAACATACAAGCTCGAGGCACAAGGACAAGGCTGATGTTCTGGGAAATGATACTCGGAAAAAATCCTCCAGTGGCCAAAGGTGTTAAGACGTAGAAGAAAACTGTTACAAGGTTGATGGATAAGGTATGCAAATGTGGTTGATAGAACACACAATGGTAACGTCCTTCGATGTAAGTTTCACGAGCCCAGATAAGGGAAGCTCAGTGGTTTTTCATGTTTAGAGACTCTGAAAAAGCATAAATGGAGACTCCAGTGGGGTACCTTTTTGACAATAGTCTAGTCAGTTCGAAAAAAAGGAGAAACTAGCACCGATTAGACGTCAATTCAAAACCATTTTAACAAGTGTGACAAGGACAAGATCACTCGGCAATTTTTTCATTTTTAAGGAGTCTGAAAAAAGCTTAACTATGGACTCCGTCAGGAATGTTCTTCTGGACCATTTTAATGAGCGTGAAAGAATAAGGTCACTCGGCGATCTTTTCAATTTTAGGGAGTCTGAAAAGAGCTTAACTATGGACTCTGGGGGGGTTTCTTTTTCGTAAATTTAGTCCCTCGGGCCCGAAAAAGGAATAAAATTATACCTGAGGATACTCTTCTAAAGAATGTGAATTCAATAGAGTATCCCTTTGTTCGTACAGTTGACCATCCGGACCGAAAATGGGGTAAACTACCGTCGGACAGACGTGACTTCAAATTTCAGTTTAACGAGCGTGAAAGGGCACAAGATCGCTCGATAATCTTTTCATTTTTAAAGGGTCTGAAAAGGGCTTAAAAGGAGACCCGTTATGTTTTGGGAGTCTTGGGGGTAAGACAAAGAGTGAAAAAGACTCATGCGAATGAGGCTCAAACTCATAATCAGGAAAGACTATACGGACTCCCGAGCCAACATTGTTGTTAGAAATGGCATGAACACCATAATGCAACCAGGACCTACCTAGGGCATCCATGTTTTGGTAATCTCTACCACCAAGTTGCGACACTTCTATAACAAATATGACGGTTCTATGTCATCAGCGGATGGGATCGATCCTATAGCATAAAAAAGGCAACGAGATGCAAAAGTTGGGGTAATGTCCTAACCTATATGCTCAAGTTGATTTTTGCAAAAAAAAAATTATGGACCGTCAATATATTTTTTTTATTTTTTCGAAACTCAGAAAAAAAGTGTCCCAATACCTACTCAAATCCCTCCCATATAACTCCTGGATCACTCAAAATGGGTTTTGGTATAAAGAAATTGATAAGGGGGGCCAAAAAAGTGACACAAAGAGGCCAAAAAGTCTATAAATAGAAGCTGGCAGCTCATTATCACCATTGTTGATTTGGAAATTGACTCTGGAGCCAAAAGACCCCCTTTTCCAAAGATCGCGTTTTCGAGAGCTACAGTGGACGAAACAGACTTCTGCTTGGACCAAGTAAGTACAAACTCCCTTGTCTAGCTTTTCAATACTTCATTTTTAGCATTTAGTTGTTTTCGGGGGTGGGTGTCGACCTCAAAAAGGTCGGCCCTAGGTAAACGCAGGCTATATAGAGACATCCCACAGGTACCCACGTGCAGAGAAAATCCTGCCCGCGGGTACCCGCGACTGTCACTTCTATAGGCAGCGGGTGCCCCCCCGCATGATGAAAAAGAAAAAATAAAAAAAAATATATACCCTCCTTTTACCTTGTTGTGTTGGCAGGATGTATGTTCAGTGGAGGGAAAGGGAGCACGAGGCCACCAATGAGTTAGTGGCTGCAGATCCAAACATTGTGGTCGTGCTGATGCAGTGTGGTTTGTTGAAATTCTTTTTATGTCCGTTCATGCACTCGCAACCAAGGCTACTGAATGTCTTAGTTGATTACTGGCACCCTAACGCAGAGGCGTTTATGCTAGAGGGGCAATCCTTGGTGCCCACCACCGAGGATATTTACTTTTTGACTGGCCTCTCAAGGAGAGGGGAACCAGTCAACTTTCAGACTTTTCCTGTGGGGCCGAGCAAAGTCTCGGAGCTAATAGATGAGTATTGTGAGGTTGGGACCGATCACAGAGGTTCCTCGGTACCTGTTAGTAGGATTACCAGCCTCGCCCTACAGACTATTTTATTGCTCATTGGGTGGATTACCGGCTCAACATTCGTGCATCAGGCTTCGCGCGCATAGATGAACTGTGCGATTCAGTGCATGAATGCACAAATTTTTTATTGGAGTACCAAACTGTTGGAGTGCATGAAAAGTCAATTGACAGCTTGCCAATAGCGGACACACAGGAACTTCGAGTTTGGGACCATCCTGTGTTCATTCTTTTTTGAGAGAGTTTTGTGCTTCAGTCCTCAGCTGACAGTACGAGGACATCTGGCCACTTTCCCTGCAGTATGAAAATGGGCAGTGTTACTGCCACGATAGGGTGGTGGAAGGACCGTGGAGGCCTTCAACGATGACTTTTTTGCTTGGCTATCATGACAGATCCGGGCTATTGAGGACTACCCATATGCGGGGATCGACTTCTCCAGAGATCCAGAGATACCAGTGCCTCCTGGTGAGGAGCGAGGGGAGATGGGTAAGTCTCCACCTATACAGTTTTTTTGTTTGCATATGTAATTTCTATGTCTTTTTTGATATATATATCGTGTTTTTGTAAACCAGAGTTTTTAATGGGTGAACATTTATTGCATGCAGATGTGGGACCCGTGCGACCTGTCGATTATGCACGGAATAGGCGTCACCCACGGCCAGAAGCCGCAGCTGTCGCCGCTGGAGGAGCAGCAGTAGCAAGGAACCTCCCAGCAAGAGAGGCCGAGAGGGTCCTAAGGTGAATTGAGCGAAACTTTACTGTGCTCACTCGCACAGTTCCCATGGCAGAGATAGAGGATCTGCCGCCATCCATGCAGACTCATGTTGTGGGGGCACCTCGGACATGGGTCCGATTGTTTAGGCATTTAGCCCAAGCTGTACATAATTATAACAGGGCCCATAGGCCCTGAGCAGACTTTAGACTTTTATGTGCCACGAGCACTGATATGTATATATTTTTTGAGGGCATAAGCCCGGTGACTCGTTACTGTTCCCACTTTTGAGGCACTTGCACCCATCTATGTACTCTGAGGATTTTATGATGTTTATATATGGTTTTTATCTCTTTTTTGTGTCTTATGGATTATATGTGAAAAAATGTATTTACATGTTTATGTTCATGATCTTTTTATATGTGGGCGAGATGCCAATCTAAAATGTGATTAGCTAGAGTATCTGTGATTTGATTTAAACTCCTAGGAACATGAAAATATGTAATATAATCAAAGTTGCATTCCAAGAGACGTACCCTAAGGAATCGTCAATGTAAACTTGGGTCATGAACCCGGTATATTCTGTTTAGCTGTGATACAACCAGTTGAGTGTCTAGATAGACCCGGAGACGAGAGATACCCAATGACAAAGCGTCATGAAGCAACTCAATAGATACACTATACTCAGCAACATTATTTGTGGTGTCACCTAAGCATATACCTCTAGAAGATAACAACTGACCCTGTGGTGTAAAGATTACCCAAGCTGCGGAGGCAAGCCTCTGCGTGTGTCGACTAGCAACATCCGCATACCCAACGAACACCTCGGACTCACTTGACATCTGCCATATTGATGAAAAATAACATCAATGACACGTCCATAACACGTTTTTTAAAAGAAATGTAAAAAGTAATAGTACAAAGACTAAACATATGTTACAAAAAGTTACCCACAGTGACCATTCTATGAGTAATACTTCTTGAGGTAGAGCCCATTTCTAGGCTCTGCCAAAGCATTCCCTTCAAAATCGACCAAATGATAAGCGCCCTTTTTTAAAACCTCCTTAATAATGAAGGGTCTGAACCACATGCGTTTAAACTTTCCTGCCCCCAGGGGGTCCTTATCTTGGTCATAGACCAGGATAAGGTCGCCCTCAAAAAAAACCCGAGGACGAACAGACCTATCATATTGACACTTGACCTTATGTTTATGAGCCTCATTTGCCAGGGCCGCATCGCAACGTTGTTCATCAAGATGCTCAAGGTATACTAACCGTTCTTCAAGTGGAGAAGTGTCTGGCAATAACTATACTACCAATTTTAGAGAAGGGATTTGACATTCGATGGGCAAGACTGCCTCCAGCCCGTAAATGAGTTGGAAAGGTGAGAAACCAATTACAGTCTTAACTACGGTTCGGTAAGCCCATAATGGCGAGTATAACATCAAATTCCAATTTGACTTGGCTGAGTTGATAGTTCGTTGTAGAATAGTCTTAAGAGTTTTGTTTACAGCTTCTACCTGCCCATTGGCTTGGGGATAGTAAGGTGAGGAATGTTCTTGTCGTAACCCAAGCTTTGATCTTAATTCGGACATCATTTGGTTCTGAAAGTGACTTCCATGGTTAGTGACAATCTCTCTTGGGACGCTGAACAGTGCCATAATCTGGTTGAATAAGAAGAGAGCTTTAGTTTCTCCATCATCTTTAAACGTTGGCATAGCTTCAACCCACTTAGTGAAGTAGTCGACAACTGCGATGATATAGCGGTGCCCCCTTACTGACGGGGGGTTGCATGTAGTGTAATCAATCCCCCATTTAGTGAAGGGACCAACTGTGATGATAGGAAACATGGGAGCTAGATGTGCCCTTATCTTCCGAGAGAAGATTTGGCACGGATGGCACTTCTTAACCGACTCGATACAATCTTTCATAAGTGTGGGCCAGAAGTAACCTGCTCGTAAAATATTTTGGGTTGTTGCCAACCCAGATAAGTGACCGCCACAAGCTCCAGTATGAAAATCGTTGAGCACTATGACGGCCTCCTCATGAGTGAGACATCGACGCAAAATGCAATCTACACCTCTCCAATACAACGTATCATCAAGTATGAGATAATTCTTAGCCTGATGGCGTATCCGTCGACGCTCGTCACGAGAAGCATAGGTGGGGCACTTCAAAGTCTAGAGATAGATCAGTATATCTTCGTGCTAGGGGTCTGACGATTCAATCAAAAACATATCCCCCCGGATAGGCGATTCCTTAGGCACAACGTCACCTGACTCAACCGGAAGCTCCGAAATAAGTTCTGCGAAGACCAATGATTTCTTGGACTTGGATGAAACGAAGTCTAAGTCAAATTCTTGAAGGATAACCATCCATATACTAATTTTTCCACCGATAAATCGTCGTGTCAACATGTACTGGAATGGATTCACGACAGCGACGACGGTGGTCTTACGAAACAGAAAATAGTGACGGAACCGTTGAACAGCATGAACTGCTGCCAACACGAGTTTTTCGAGATGGGAATAATTAAGTTCCGGTCCTACGAGGCCTTGGCTCAGGTAATAGATCACGTATTCTGAAAATGAATCATAACAGTGCGTTGAAACAATCGCAACTGGACGGAGTCATCTTTCAATGAGTTAGATGAACACCAAAGATGGAAGGTAGTCATGTGATCACCTGGATCTTCGTTAGGCTTGGCCTCGAACTTTGGAATTTATGAAGGCAACTTCGTTGGCATAGGAGGCCAACGTGGATCGTGACAAATAGGATCATTTAACAACCTTGTCAAATCTGGCAAGTGTAACGTCGCTAGGAATGGTAGTTTGGGTTGTTGATGATAGCCTGGGAAAAAGGGTCCTGGAGTTTGACTGGCACCAGGTTGCCAGGAAAAGTTTGGCTGCTGGCCCGGATTCTGGTAGAAACCATGGCCCTGACCAGCGTAAGGATTTTGCATCTGTGGAGACATCATTGGCTGATTCCCCATAAAGGACATAGGATGTTGGCCATTCATCATGTTTGATGGACTTTGGGAAGGATTACCCCATGTCAGTCCTACTGGGAGAGGCATAGAAGTCTGTCCGGGGTTCCATTGACTGTGGAAAGAATTACCCCAGAATGGAATTTTGGAAGAGGGAACGGATCCTTGTCCTGAGTTCCAAGGTCCTGCTATATGTGTCGTCGGTGCAGGAATAGTACCCTGCGCCGGAGTAGACTGTCCAAAGATGGGAGTGCCCCAAGATGGGAAAGCAGTGGATGCGAAAGTGTTGTTACCAAACGTCTCGTTCCAAACAAATGGTGACGAACCTACTGACATAGTGTGCGCAGGTGTTCCTTGACTCCCGGCTCCAAATGAACTCGTGTGTGCAGGTTGCCCGGCGGACTGCTGATGCAGACCACCAAGCGAAGGGGACGAAGGAGAGATATGACCTCCAGCGTAAGGAAAAGTGTTGAAAGGGACAGGAATGACCCCAAGTTGACCTTGCAGAGGAGCGTTAGAGCTCCCTACCCCCAGACCCAAAGTCTGTAAAGTGGAGTGAGTGAGTGCAAGACTTGTGCCCGAACTAGGCATACCATATGAGAACGGAGGGCCTGTCGCACCAGGTGTGAAGGGAGTTGTGGCCACCACGATAGATGAGGTCGGTCCACTGTGCGACATAGTTGCGGCCGAGACCATGGTAGCTCGGACCGACGACGACAAGTTAGGATATGCTTCTCCTGTGATAGCAACGGTGGTGGGAATGGAAGAATTCCTAGAGGAAGTAACAACGTTTGGTTCCATAACTGTGTGAGGCATTGACAGGCGTTCGTAAAATTGGATTGGTACAATGATCGATGGCCAAGTATCAGTGGTCGGGGTTTCAACCGAACCAATATTGGCGGTTGATTCCTCCGGGAGTTGTTCGGGCTCAATGGTTTGTAACCCGGTTGCTTCTAAAGACCCTTGTTGGTCTGGCTTCCGCCTCAATGGTGGCGGGGGTGGCTCCAGTATAACCGGCGGCAGGCCTAGGAGCCTTCATGAACGGCAGATCTCGGGATACTCCACTGTGTGAGAAGATCCAAGACACACTAAGGTATTCTACATGTTCAAATAGTAACACACACTAAAAAAGAAGCCCCTAAGAGATAAGTCAAGCAAACACTAAACTAGTTGGAAGAACAGTTACAACAACCAACACTAGAGAAACTTATCGGTGCAAGTGCAACTCGAAAACGGAAGCACCCTCCGGGTATACTCTGCAAAGCGTGGCCCGATGTCTGTCCTAGGTACCGCGGTATACCCCCACAGTCACCTGTGTATGTCCCTAAAAATATTGGCAACTAGTTTGCCAGCACGCGAATAGTCACCAGGCGGGTACATTCGATAGTCGGGTAGACCACAATGAGCAGGGTATCAAGCCCGAAACCTGTCAAGGGTATCGAGAGAAAATGGTCCAGAAGACAACTGAGGACCTCGAATGGATTCAAGACCCACAAAGCCCTGTGGCAAATGCAAACGACGGAATCCCAAAACAAATCCTCGATATGTGTTCTTCACTACGCTTGGTCTGGATTTGGAGGGGTTATCTCCGCTACCTTTCCTCACGCGACCTCGTGTTTATCCCCTGTGTTAAATGGGGGTCTCAGATAACTTCCACGAAACTGGACTTCTACACTCCCTATCACAGACTCCAATGTTTGGTTTTGAGTGGCCTTGGAGAGTTTCCTCTCCACCCTAATCCAAGACCCTAGTCCCGAACTAGTATATGAACCCTACAAACAAAAAGGTATAATAGATTTTAAATTAGCGTTTCTTTTATGGGATTTTTTACGTTACGGGGTATGAAGGTGAAACTGATGATGTGTAAAGACTCAAAGCAAAAATGAATGAAAAATGTTGGAAACAAAAGACTTTTACTAAATGCAAAAATCAACAACTTTTCAAAAAGAAAGATTTCTTTTTCTTTTCAATTTTTCTAAGATTTCATGCAGCAAACATAAAGGAATTTCATTCAATATGCGAGCTACTTATGCTCTAAATGAACTGGAAAAACTTATGAACAAAAAGACTTCTTCCTAGCTATTGATGCAGAAACACAATCTTCAAACAAAGAAGAAA
>ML784185.1:469428-499936 GCA_009831015.1 Picea engelmannii
TAAATGAAGCAACAAAGGGAAAATGTCGACAAGCACAAAACCAAGAAAACAAAACAAAATTCTGGCTTAAAGCGCAGATCACAAAGAATCAGAGCAAAGACACACAATGGCAATCAAGAAAGCACCGACTCTTATGCTTGTCCAAAAACCATAAAACAGAACTTTTCTTTTTTATCTTTTCTATCAACTATCAACTAAGAAAAAGCAGGGTAAGGGTAAGAGGCCCTAACCTACCGACTGTGAAACCCTAGACTCAACCACCTGAAAGGAACACTTTTCACCAAATGAGGGGATGACTGCCCCACCCTGATTGAAAAGAAGCCTGTCAAGCACGCTACTGTCACTGAAACAACACGCGTGCGAACGCGTGCTGACCTACAAAAGAGCGCGTGTACCCACGGGCTGCACTTGCACAGGCCACGTGTATGTATAAAATATAAGACAAAAATAAACACAGGCATCCCAGACTAGGAAGAGGCCTCTAGCATTGATTACCAGGGTCTCTTAAAGGCTTGGATTCTTCTTCTTAACATAAAAGAAAAATAATTGCAAAGAATACAAAACGCAATAAAGCAAACTAAGATAAGACTGTGAACCAGCAAGACTCAGACAGGATCCAAAAATCCCCCTGAGAATGTATAATTCTGACAGGGAAGAGGAGGACTGCCTCTCAAGATCTTTGACTCCTACACGCTACATAAACCTCTATAGCTAGCGTTCATACGCGTGATGTAAGAGATTAGGGCACGAGTACACGTGTGCAGGCCTTCTGCAGGACGTGTGTACCTCTGTGTGTCCCGATAATTACCGTCAAGCAACAGTCAAGGAAAAACTGGTATAAAGAACCAGGTTCCCTGCTAGCTCTGACCTAACAGAAAACAGAAAAACAAAGAAACAGAAAATCTAATCCTTTAAACTACCCAAAAACCTCAACTAAATCCAGAAACCCTAAAAAGTATTCTCTCCAGTATGGTCGCCAATTCTGTTGTTGGGAAAAATACCCTACGGACTAGCAAACTAGGGTCAGACTTGCATGCAGATTTCAACCGTAAAGAAAAGACTTTTTAACCTACCACCCAAAACTTAAACCCCTCTTTCTCGATACATGCATGGAAAGGAACTACTAACCTTTTTACTGATGTTTGGTGTAGATCCTCCGTTGTGCTTTGCCCGCTTACTTGCGCTGCTCCTTCCAAAGTTAACCTACAATCAAGACAAAACACTACGCATGCATGCTACTTTTCTACTTGAGGGTTAGAAATTAAGCATAAATTACACAAATCATAGATAACTCATGTATTGGGATGGGAAAAGTATTCTTTTATTATTTTCAAAATGAATCAACTTACAATCAAAGTCGAGACCGTCCACCGCTCCTTGATCCTGATCCTGGGCTCCTCCTCTTCTTTTTTCCTCCAAATGCTTTGCATTAATTCTCCTTAGGCTTGAGGAAAGGATAAAGGGTTGGGACAAATGGATTCGGCAAATGGGCAGAGTTTCTTCGCTATAATTTTCCTCCCTCAAATGGTACCCCTACCCCTTCTTTTATAGGCTAGAAGGAGCTAGGGTTTTGGACGAACTCTCGACCATGCATGGCCGGGAGTTTCAGTTAACTGACCCATAACTTTTTGTCCCATCAACAACTTTCCTGTTTTTGTGCTTTGTTAGGTAAACGTGGGCTGTAGTAGGCCTGCCAGTGTTCACCCGCGTGCAGTAGTGGGTTAGGGTGTGTGTACCTTCACCCAAGAGGATTTTCAAAGAGGTTTTTCCAGCAGATGTTTTGGCAATGAAGGGATATGAGTTGGCATATGCCAGGTAAGCATGTGTGGTGCAATTTAGGGTTATAACACTTGTGCTAGTCCAAAAGGAGCTAGGCATTCAGTACTTCAGGACTTACATCCCCACCATCCTCAGAAATAGCCGAAGGTTTGAGTCAAGAATTGACGAGGGTCATCGATATGCAGATCTAGTGTAGCCCTCTACCATTCATTAGATTGGACGTAGGAGGGGAAGCGTTAATATCTTCGGCGATGTCTTACTTCGGAAGAATAAGAGCGGTCTAGCGCCGAAAATCTCGAACGTTGGAGTCTCAGAGTTAATCTAGACTATTGAAGATGGTGGAACACGTGTCCACGGATCCATGGTTATCCGTGAGTCTAGGTATTTGGCTAATTAAGAGATGTGAAAATTTCCCCCGAAGCTCTCTGAGATGGATTAAATCCTAGCCATAGAAGTAGGTACATGTGGCGATATATCCGGCGTGGTCAGGAAGAAAAGCTAGGAGATATACGTTGAAATATCAGTATGTTGAACTATCAAAGTAATGTCGACCGTTTATCCCCGAATTCTTCGAGATTCTTCCGAGTTGTCGATCTAAGGGACTTACCCTTGACTACCTGACTAATCGGGGATGCATCGTGGAGCGACACGTGGCCCCTCCTTATTCCCCTTCAAGTGTTGACCATGAACTAGGACCGTTGGATGAGGGGTTACGTGGCAAGTGATCCTGTAGTCCGTAGATTCCATACCTCGAAGGAAATCAGCCAAGATTTTAGGAAGTATGAACTCGCTAAAGTCATGAGTGTCGAAGTAAATTGCAACCGTTGGTCAAAAAGGACATGTCACGCAAGACCTAACAATCTGGAGACTTATCTCTTCAGGGGATTTGTGTCGAGAGGATTCGGTAAGCTCTGAATCTGAAGTTGTGAAGTAATGAGAAATGTAGATCTATGTATCTATGTGGGATCTTGTGGACTGTTAGATTCAAATACTGAGTAGATATCCATCTATGATGGCGTGGCTCGCTGACGTCATCCCGGGTGACGTGGACCCTCTTAACGTGTGCCATGTGTCACCCAGTTTTGGACAATTCACATACCCATTATGCTTTTTAGAGAATGACATGTGTCACCCCCTATCAAGGACACATGTCACCCCCTGACCTTCATCGCATGTCAGTTCTCGGTTTGTACTCGCCTAGCCAAAATGGTTGGGGACGTATGCGAGACTCCAGGACTTTGGGTAACTTCGAGAGTTAAGGATTTTGGGGCATGTTATAATTTAGAAACATCCAATGAGAATCATCGAACACCGAACACCGAAGGGCTAGGGGCACATGGTGAGATTACGGGACTTTGGGGATTAGGATATAGGAATGTTCAACGTCGAATGTCGAAACTCCTTTTCACCATAGATCTCGATGGAGGTTGTGGACCATTGATCCCCTCTACTGTTTGGAGATCTGATATTTATACAAAACTCTTGGGAACTCTCAAAGTATGGGAACTTCCAAAGTGCCGAAACCTTTCTAACGCAGGTTCTTAGCTCACGGTTTTCAGCCCAAGGTCATGAGGAAGACCCCATTAGCTAGTTTAAGCACACAGTAAGAGATATAAGCTTCAGGAGAACTAATTAAGAGGTTTTTTCTTAAGCAAGGAACCGAATATGAACAATGGAAAGTGAAAAAATGATGCACCACCCCTAGAAAGGATATTTATGGGTTGGGTGCGTTACAAATCAGTATCAGAGCATGGAAACAACACTTGGCCTGCTTGGGATCATCCACGAGTCACATAAAAATATTATTAGAAAACTTATCGGGTAATACCGTAAATTACCCCCCTTCTATTTTTGATAGATGTTTTGGAAGTCTACATTGTAGGTTGTTAATGTCTCCAAATAAAGACTTGACTTCACCTTGCAATGATATATGTTTTCTCGTGAATTGGTAGATTAGTAGCTAACAGAAAATGTTTTATCTGCACTCAAGAAGTCAGTGAACAACAAGATAACTACAACTTAAAGGATGGTGACACATCAGGAATTGGGGGAGAGCTCCCATAATAGAGAGGAAGAATCCAATGAGAGGATGGTGGTGGAAACCACTCAAAATTTGGTTGAAACTATAAGAAGCCTCATGGAAGAATTATAGATTTGTAAGATTGACAATGAAAGGATGATCAAGGAGCAAGAAAATCAAACAGAAATTAATGCAGTCCTACTGCAAATTATATCATATATACAAAGGCAACTACAACATGGTCCAGCTTCTAGTCATGTGGACAAGCATCATACTAATAAAAATCCAAGTCCACTTGAGATACAGAAGCATGGTCCTAAAAGTGGCCACACCAGGAGGAGCACCTCAAAAAATGCCCAACATAGAGCCAAGAGACCTTCAATGGAATATTTCTATGGTGAGAACACTCACAACTCCAAGGAATTTTCTAGTGGTAAAACTAGTTCCCATTCTTAGACAAGAGGAAAGAAGAGGAAACATTCCAAGAGTTGTGACCCTGAAGAATTCAAGAAAGAAAAATCACCCACCTTCGATGGAGACGTTAAGAAGGGGGAAGAAGAAGAAGTTTATCTACTCGGTTTGAAGAAGTACTTCAGATTCCATGACTAATATAAAAACTTAAAGGCTCGTATAGCCATTTTCAATCTGAATGGGAAATCTTCCATTTGGTGGGAGGACCTTAGGAATGTGAAAGGATTTCATGAGAAGGACTTGTCATGGAAACAATTCGAGAAATACTTCAAGAAGAAGTACCTGTCAGAAAAGTACATTTATGGGAAGACCAAGGCGTTTTGTGAACTCAAGATGGGACAACTCACCATAGATGAGTATATCAAAAAAATTTGCAAGTTGATGAGGTATGTGCCCTACCTCATAAAGATAATTCTGACAGATTATTTCCTTATTTGGAGATTGCTTGTTCATTCATAGATAGATTAAATAGTTTAGAGATAGATTGTTTGTTATTTTATTATTCAGAGAGAGATTACATAGATAGATTGAATAGTTTAGAGATAGATTATTTGTTATTTTCTTATTTAGAGATAGATTAAATAGTTCATAGTCCTAGATTGTTTAAAGTTATCTATATTAAATAGTTCATAGTCCGAGATTGTTTAAAGCTACTTAGATTAAATAGTTCGTAGTCCTAGATTTCTTAAAGCTCATTAGTTAAAGGTTGGTTTGTATATTTAGCATAGAACATGTTGTTTAAATGGATTTTAAAAGTCATATTTTTAAAGTAGAATTGTAAATTGAAAAGAGTGTTGATCCCTAGGGTAGACCATCTTCTTAGCTAGGTAATATTTTCGTTAGATTTTATTTCTGCCTTAACTCATACTATGCCGCAAATCTAAGTTTACTTACCCTAGGTTGACAATTTAATTAAGGGAAATTAGTACATATAGTTTACCCATCATTTTTGGTGTTGTTGTTAGGGAGTTGTCTTAAGGTAGAGAACAATTAGGAAGTAGATTATTTCTAAGCATTAGTACTAGTTTGGTGGTGGGGAAACTTGAATATGGCAGGTAAGAACCTGTGCATATGTTATATCAGGTTCCCCAAAATCCAATCATAGTTTTTTTTTTTTGTAATGCTTTCATGAACAAACCTAGGGACCCAAAGGGTAGATATATCAAAACCAAACCAAAACTTCCGATCAAGGCTCCTTCTAACCTTTTTGGAGGAAGGAACACTCCACCCATAAAATCCATTGAACAATACCAGAAATTAGGGGATAGCTCAACCCAAAGAGCTAAAAATATTCTAGAAGAGCACAAAACTAGGGAAACTATAGAGTAGAAAATTGAGACATCAACATTAGTGGGACAGGAGGAAATACCACTTGAACCTTGATCAGAACCATCCAACACAACCTTTGCCTTTTCACCACCATCAGTGGACTCTAACTTTGTATATATCATTGACCCTGAATAGGTGAATGTTGTCTTTGGAAATTCAACCAATATAGTTGTATCCCAATTTGAAACAACAACTTTGGCACCAATAGTTTCAACAGGCTCGAGTAAAGTCTCGGACATCCAAATAGTATATAAATATTCCTATCGAAGGAATACCCTTCCTGAAAAAGATCCTTGGGACACTTTGTTATCTTCAAGGATAAAACCATTAAGTTATTTTCTCTTTGGGAATCAAATCAGTATGGATGATCACGAGGATCAAAACCATGTGATACATGATAAGGGAGAATAAGTTGGAAACCAAACAGAAACCACCTTTGGGTTTCCAATTTTGGATACCACACAAAATGTCAACATGAAGAACATTCCACTCTCTACACTGCCCACCTTTTATGGTAAGAGAAGTGAGGACCTAGATACCTTCTTGTTTGAGTTTGACATCTTGTGGAGAAGCTACAACTACTTGAAATATGCCCAGAAATTAAAAAAAATTCCTGCCACTCTTAAGGATTCTGCACTAAGATGGTTCAGGGGGTTAGGAGAGTCTAGTATTAGGTCTTGGGAAGATATCAAAGATATATTTCCTAAGAAATACCAAGACTATTGCAAATCCAAGGATTCACATAATGATATTTTTAAAAATCAACAGTTATAGGATGAGAGTCTCAAAAATTACATGGAACGGTTTACTTATACCTCACAGAAATCGAAATATCATGATCTTCTAGATGATGCAATTAGGACTCTTTTTCTTAAAGGAATTTCGGAATAATATCTAGAGACACTTAACCTGATGGAATCAGGTGACATCTCCCATAAACCATTCATTGAAATCTGTGAAATGTGTAGAAATTACTCAAGGAGTAGGGCCAAAACTGGAAAGAGTTTTCAGGATCCTTATAGTAGAAACCTAAAAGCAGTTAGTTCTAGTGGTATTACAAGGGTAGATATAGGAAACCTATTGGAGAACTTCAAAACTGATATTCCAATTACAATAGGTTCCTAGTTGGACACCTTAAATATTAAGAAGAAATAGGAGGAAGAGAATGAAACAGTGTGCATATTTTGTCCAAGGTTACGGAGGAAGCATTCCTCAAGGGAATGCTCATTAGACAACATTCCAGTTTGTGGCTTCTATACTGAAGATCACCCAACTAAAAAATCCCCATCACTGCCCGGTTTATTAGCCATTTATAGAAGTGGGGATCCTCAGGAATCTTCTTATGCACCTAGGAGGCTATTGCAGCCTAAGAGTCAGCCTACATACTAAGATCTATCACCTAAAGTTCCACCTTATTATCATCAACCACAACAATGGAACTCGCCAAATTGGACAAATTGGTATCCATAGTATGCTTCACACCACCCTTGGATACAAGGATGGAGAGGAGGGAATACCCAAGGAAACACTCAGTTTCCACCTATTCCTATGCCCACTCATCCTTACCCACAGTTTCCACCAAACATCCAACAAATTTTGCCAAGTTTTGTTCCCCCACCTTTACCTCCTATTCCACAAAAACCATAGCAATTTCAAACTACAAGCTCCCCAATACCAACATTATTACCATCACAACTGGTGCCTAACCTGAATAACAAACCAACTCAACCTCTTCACAATGTTGAGCTTCAAACCTTCCCGACATATGTTATTTCTTTTGTTCCATTACATGAGATTCAACTAAGGTCGGAAAAAGTTCTGGATAGAAATAGACCCTTAGTAGTCATCCAGGAAGAAGAAGAAGATAATGAAACTCCTGACCAACCCACGGATGAAACTAAGTGGGAATATGTCATCATTCCCAAATACCAGAAACAGAAGCTTCCCCAAAGTGAATCTTCACATATTACAAAATCCCCTTTTATCCATAAAGATTAGCAATTGAGAAACCAACGATTCGATTGGAATTTGACATTTTAAATGAATTGAAGAATATATGTGTCAAAATTCCCCTATTACAAGACATAAAGGACATTCCAATTTACAGTAAGGTGATCAAGGAATTGTGTATCAAGAAACTAGGTAGATAAAAGAAAGATCCTCCAACATCACATTTGATAGGAGAATTGTCTGAATATATATTAGAGCAGCCTAGGGTCACAAAGTATGCAAACCCAAGGAATCTCGTAGTAACAATAACCATTAATAAGGTTCCCATTTTAAATACTCTCATAGACCTAAGGGAAACCGTTAATGTTATGATTGTTACTACCTTAAAGGAATTACAGTTGAAACCCCTCCTTAAACCTACCCCAACTATTTTGGAATTAGCAAATAAGACAAAAGTTATACCTGAAGGAATATTGGATGATATCATAGTCACATTAGCATCATGGGAATATCTAGTAGACTTTATTGTCATTCATTCAAAGGATCCTGCTAAAGGGTATAATGTTATCTTGGAAAGACCTTGGTTGGCCACAACCAATGCATTTATTGGTTGTAGAGAAGGTGAAATGACTATCTCTAATGGGCTTTCTATACAGAAGCTTACAATATACCCACCAACTCAACCTATTTTAGAGAATCTATGGTGGCTTGAATGTCCATATGAGAATGAGAACTGGGAAGAACCTCTGTTGCCTAGTGATCATTCCTAGGCACTTCCGGAGCAAACAACGGAGAATGTGCTAAATCAATTTATTTCTGCAATCACGTGTGTTGATTTTACACATCGTTTCCCTAATTTAAGTACATTTTTGGTGACGAATTTCAAGAAAAGTTGGACCCATCAACTTTGTCTTCAACATCTTTTATTTTTGAGATAAATGAATCTTCCATATCTTATACCATGCCATATGAGATTAGTCTTGGAAATTTCCTACATATAAATTCTGCACTAGATACAGATCAACAAGAACAATTAGTAAATGTCCTTAAGGACCAATCTGGAGCATTCACCTGGGAATATACCAATATGAAGGGTATACACCCCGACACATGCATTCATCACATATATACCCAGGCAGAAGTAACACTTGGTAGGAAACCCCAAAGAAGGATGAATCTGACACTAAAGGATATAGTAAAGGAGGAAATACATAAACTATTGAATGTTGGTTTTATTTATCCAATCTCTGACAGTAAATGGGTATCCCCACTTGTATTGGTTGCAATGAAAGTAACCGGAAAATGGAGGATTTGTGTTGACTTCCGGGAACTTAATAAGGCCACTCTCAAGTATTATTTTCCTCTTCCCTTCATTGACTAAGTTTTGGATACCTTGTTAGGGAAGCGATACTTTTCCTTCCTAGATGGATATAGTGGATACAACCAAATTCTCATAGCACCTGAGGATCAGGAAAAGACTACTTTCATTTGTCCTTGGGGCACATATGCCTATAGGATCTTACCATTTGGTTAGTGTAATGATCCTACTACATTTCAATGATCAGTATTAGGGATATTTGTTGACTGCATTCATGACTGTGTGGAAGTGTATAGAGACAATTTTACAGTACATGGTAATACTTATCAGGAAGCGCTAGATAATTTGAAGAATGTTCTTATTATATGTCAAGAAATGAATCTATTCTTAAGTCATGAAAAGTGTAAAATGTTTTTGACTGAAGGAGTAGTCTTAGGGCATCATGTTTCATCTGAAGGGATTAAAGTGGATCTTGCTAAGATTGATTTAATCGTCAAACTTCCACCTCCAAAGACTTAAAAATAGGTAAGAAGCTTTCTTGGGCATGCCAGATACTACCAAAATTTTCTTAAGAATTTTACAAAGATTGTTGCACCAATGTTTGTATTTCTTACAAAAGATGTTGATTTTCTTTGGACTGACCATTGTCAAACTGCCTTTAAAACTCTAAAAGCTAAATTATTTGTGGCACCAGTTCTTAGGGGAACCAATTGGGCCCTTCCATTTCATATATCCACTAATTCCTCTGGTGTTGCAATAGGAGGAGTATTAGGACAAAAATAATACCAACAATCCTATGCCATTTACTTTGTGAGTAAGAACTTGTCCCCTGCCGAGATGAACTATACAGTCACCAAAAAATAATTCTTGTCAGTTGTCAATGCCATCAATAAGTTTCGAAATTATATTAAAGGATATGAGGTATTTGTGCATGCATATGACTCTACCATTATATTTCTCATGAACAAACCTATTACCAATGGTTGAGTAACTAGGTGGATCCTATTATTACAAGAGTTCAATATCACCATCCTTGACCGACCTGGAAAAGAGAACTTAGAAGTTGATTTTATCTCGCGCATTAATCGTGATGGTGATAGTATTCATGTTGATGATAGTTTTCCATATGAGAATCTATTTTCCATCTCCATAAACAATCCATGGTTTGCAGACATGGAAAATTATTTGGATACTAGAAACTTACAAACTCATTTATCACCTCATGAAAAGCGTCGAATTATAACACAAAGTGCTAAATACTCTTGGGTTGGCCATGACCTTTTTCATACTGGACCAAACTTGATCGTTTGTATATGTGTTCAAGAAGATGAGATACCATAGATCCTATGAATTTGTCATGATGGACCATGTGGTGGACATTTTTCCAATAAACGTACATCATATAAGGTTTTACATTCAGGTTACTATTGGCCTAGCGTTTTTAAGGATGTTGCCAAATATGTGAGAAGTTGTGATAGCTGTCAGAGGATAGGAAGAACCACATTAGCTGATAAAATTCCCTTACATGCCCAATTTATGATAGAACCTTTTGAGAAATGGGCCCTTGATTTTGTAGGATCAATTTCTCGCATGTCTCATAAGAAGAATTATATTATGGTTTGCACGGATTATGTCACAAAGTGGGTAGAGGAAAAATCCTTGTTTAGGGCTACTGAAAAATATGTTGTTGAGTTCATTTATGAAGATATATTTACCCTCTTTAGTGTTCCTTGTGATAATGTCATAGACCAAGGTACACAATTTAATTCTAAGCTGATGAATGAATTAACATAAAAATATGGGATAAAGCATCGTAAGTCTTCTCCATATCACCCACAAGACAATGGACAAGTAGAGTCAAAAAACAAAGTATTAGAAACTATCTTAACCACAACTATCCAATTACACCATAGTGATTGGGATGATAGAATTCCAGAGGCTTTGTGGGCATATCATACCACCTGGAGAAACACCACTGGGCATACCCCGTACAAACTAGTTTATGGAAAACAAGTACTTCTACCAATTGAATTCTAAGTAAGGACTTTATGTATTGCTGAACAATTAGGATTAGACTTAGATGAGGAACAAAAACAGCGAACCCTACAATTGAATGAATTGGATGAGATTAGACAAGATGCTATCCAAGGGACAATTTTAGTTCAAAACCAGAGGAGCAAGTGGCATGATAAATTTATCAAAAACAAACAATTTCAACCTAGTGATTGGGCTTTGTTGTTTGATTCCCGATTCAAAACTTTTAAAGGAAAACCTACCACTCGATGTTTGGTTCCTTATTAGGTAGTTATCGTGTATGATAATGGGGTTGTTAAGATTAAAACAATTGATGATGGAAAAGTCTCTTTCGTAGTGAATGGACACCGACTTAAAATTTACCACACACCCATCTCCAAAGAATATTTTCTACATGTCATGTCAGCCGACAAGGCATTGGCCTTGGTGGATGGGGAAGTTCCTTCTCCCTCCCCCTATTCTTGAAACTTTTTTATTTCTGATTGTACATATGTAAATATTTTAAAGTGTGTTTTTTTTCTGATAAACAATTTTAGAGATTTCTGCAGGTGTTCATCTAATCACAAGTTGTCAACTTGAAGGAGACAAAAGGGGAAGTATTTTACTTTGGAAGAATATTTTACTATATTTGAACTTTGTTGTGTTCTTAGCATCAATTGGATAATGAATTTTTATTATGCTTAGAAATTTCCTTCTTTAAATTAGCCATTTTTACAAGATTTGTATCTTCCTTTCTCTCAAGGAATATTTCATGGCAGTTGCTCATAACCTCCACCACTAGAGGATATAAGGAAGTGACACTTTGTCTTATCAAACCTAGAGGTTACTAGTACAATTTCCCCAGGAACCCTGAGTAGGTGAGTAAAGTATCATTATGAAAGAGTAGCAAGAAGGTTTGATTAGCGGTTAACCATGGAAACATCAATATAACTTCAAAAAGAAAGAAGAAAGTGAGTGGGGACTAAAGATACATTTATGTTCTTTTCCAATGGTACCATCCATTACATATTAAAAATTCTTGATTATACGCCCACTTAAGTATCCCTTACATCAGGACAATCTATAAGGAATACATAAAGAAGAGTCATCCTCTAACTTAAATACCATCCCAGTTCAAAATAAAAAAATTCAAATATGCCTCCCCATCTTCTTGTAAAAATAAATATTTATACACAAATATTAAAATATGGTGGACCAGTCTCTGTTGTAAAGCGGTGTAAGAGGCTAACCCGTCAAGATAATGAATAGGTATGCTGGCAGCATGTATCAGCCTATGGTATGACTAGGTAAACTTGTCAGAGTACTGAACAAGGTTGATAGTAGTGGGGCATTCTACCTAGAGAGGGTGATGATCTAACAAAAAATAAATAAATTTCATAAATCTTAAAACTCGTCCTGATGTACAACACTACTTGTAGGCAAAGTTGAAAATAAGTATGCATGGTTAAGAAAAGGTAAATGAACTCCATCAATATTCCATTGGGAACTAACTTTAATAAAATCCTAAGACTCTCTCACCTACCTCTTCTGAACTATATGTAAGATGTTTTGTCCTACAAGTGGGGCCATATTTTAACCATCTTTTCAGACTAATGTGTGAAATTTATTTCTACACTTGGAAAACTATAAATCTTAGGCTATTGGAAGAATTAACCGGTTTCCTATATATTTGATTGTGAGGTGTCACAATACTTAGGAGTCGGGGAGAGGTTTGTTGAGATGAAAAATGATAAACACTGCCATCTGTATTACAAGCCATGAGAAGAGAAAGTAGGATCTCTGTCAAAATTATTTCATATTGTTTTTACAATATCCTGGGCTTTTATATCAACAGTCATTTGTATAACATAACTTTGTGTGTTATAAGCCTGATGTACATTTTAACTTATGTTTACGCAATGGAAGACTTATTATAATTAATTGTTCCTTGTAACAATTATAGATCGATAACAACTTTTAAATACTCACTGGCATCTATATTACAAGCCTATGAAAAAATGAACAAGTTGTTTTTATTACTACAGATCGATGACAAGGCAATAAAAATGGATAATCTTATTCATGCTCATCCTATCCATGCTCTTGTTCACCATGCCTACCAGAAATTGTCCAATCTAAGTGCTATGGGAGAACATTCGTTTACCATGGGCTAATTTCCACTTACACAAGAGGATAGGATGGAGTTCCATCTGGAGGACCGGATGGAGTCCCATATGGAGGATCAGGTGAGGTATTGTGTTAAGCCCTAATATTGGCTCATTACCCCTTAATTGGGGCATATTATATTAGTAATGTTATTTTATTTATGTCGGCTTTATTCCATTAGTTTTAATTATACCTCCTAGTCTCTTATATACCAAGGAGACATTTTCATTTGGAATCATCTTGTACTTGAACATTTAAGTGGGGTAAAAGGAGGTTTCCCCTCGAAGAGGCTTATTATCTAAAATTATCTCTTTTTCAAGGTGTTGAGTACTTTTTTCTGAGGTTTTTCTATGCTATATTGATATTTGGTTCTTAACATATAGTATCAGAGCTCAAGGTCTTGGGGTTTCACTACTACATCTGAGACACCTTAGAATTTTTGCTATAACTTGTTTTCTACAACATTTCATAAGGATCGGATTGGAGTATATTTAGTAGATGGATCAAGGTATGTTGGGTTAAAAATTCAGCTTCTGAGGCCTTATACTTTCGGAGATACATCCTATACAGGATAGGGTTTTGGAATCATCCTGAACTAAGCCATTGCAGAATTTTCACTATAAAAACGTTTTTGTAACGTTTCAGACTTATCAAAGCCTAAGATATACAAATGACTGTTGATATAACAATGCCTCATTTGATATAAAATCCTAACATCTATATAAAGAACAATGCTCCTTCTTCTAAAACACCTTAACCAACATGGTTGGCACCTCAACAATTGGAGGAGAGAAAAGAAAAAGGTTTATGCTTTAATTGTGACAGCAAGTAAAGTAAGGGACATAAGTGTGGTGAGAAGAAATTATTCTACATATATTGTGAAAAGGAAGAAGAACAAGAACAAGAACCATCTCAAGATGAAAATGTAGAAGCAATTTCGTCTGAAGAGTTGACTCCCACGATATCGTGTAATGCATTGGTTGGAATTAGCACTCCTCAAACCCTCAAGATCGAAGGATACATCAAAAACAAAAAGGTTATAGTCCTAATTGATTCTGGCAGTACTCATAATTTCATTCACTATAAATTAGCCAAAGCTCTCAATTGCTTTGCATAACCAGTGCCAGAGTTTCAAGTAATGATTATAGATGGAGGAAATATCAATTGCTCAGGAAAATGCAATAAGATCAATCTTACTATGGGGGAATATGTAAGAAATAGTCCAATGATTGCTATACCCATGGGTGGTGCATATGTTGTACTAGGAATCCAATGGTTACAATCATTATGAACAATGGATTTTAATTTTCAAGAACTTTTCATGAAATTTTCATTAGAAGGAAAAGAAATTGAGTTAAGAGGTATCACAGGGAAACCTGATAAGGTGATAAGCTCTAATGGAATGACAAAATTATTGAAAAAGGGGCATCAAGGCGTTATTGCACAACTATGCTCACTAGATGTTCAAACATCTAAGCCATCTATTCCTCGAGATATCCAAGGGATAATTGATAATCATTCCAAAGTATTTGAAGATATTCCCAAAGGTCTTCCACCCACTCGAAATCATGATCATTAAATTCACCTAATTCCTGGGAGTGTTCCTCCTAACATCAGGTCATACAGATACCCTTACGCCGAGAATAGTGAAATTGAGTGCATGTTTGAAGAAATGTTAGAGGTTGGCATTATTAGACCTAGCCAAAGTTCTTACTCTGCACCAGTGGTAATGGTATTCAAGAAAGATAGCTCATGGCGTATGTGTCCAGATTATAGAGAGATCAACAAGATCACTATTAAAGATAAGTTTCCCATTCCCGTCACTGATGAATTGTTATATGAACTACATGGAGCAATCTATTTCACAAAATTGGATCTCCATTCACAGTATCATCAAATCATAATGAAGGAAGAAGATATCCCAAAAACAACATTCCGAACTCATGAAGGCCATTATGAATTTTTGGTCATGCCTTTTGGCCTTACAAATGCACCTTCCACATTCCAAGAGTTCATGAATTCCATTTTCAAGCCCTTCCTTCGGAAATTTGTGTTAGTATTTTTTGATGATATACTAATATATAGAAAGTCTTGGGAGGATCATGTGTAACATGTTGACAAGCTGATACAACTACTAAAGGAGCAAAAACTATTTTCCAAACCATCCAAATGTTTCTTTGGAGTAAAGGAGGTAGAGTATTTGTGTCATATTGTATCTCATGAAGGTGTCAAGGTAGAACCTAACAAGATTAAGATCATGATGGACTGGCCGATTCCCAAAACGTTGAAAATCTTAGAGGATTTTTGGGTTTGATAGGTTACTACCGCAAGTTTGTTTAGAACTATGGAAGAATAGAAGAACCTTTAATGTCACTAACTATGAAGGATGCATTTTCATGGACTTCAGAGGCAACTAAAGCTTTTGAACAACTTAAAGAGGTGATGTGCAAAGCTCCTCCCTTGACCACTCCAGACTTCACAAAAACCTTTATTGTGGAATGTGATTCCTCGAAAAATGGAATTGGTGTTGTCCTAATGCAAGAAGGAAGGCCCCTGGCTTTTGAAAGTCGACCACTCAAGGGAAAGGACTTACACAAACCTATTTATGAGAAGGAAATGATGGCAATACTACATGCATTGAAGAAATGGCATCCTTGCCTAATAGGTAGGCACTCCAAGGACAAAATAGATCATGATAGTCTTAAATACTTCTTGGAACAAAGACTATCTTCAAAAGGTGCTATTGGAATTACACACCTCTCCAGTAGGAGGGCACTCGATATTTTTGAAAACCTACCATAGAGTCAAGAAGGATTTTTTGGGGGATGGCCTTAAAACTGATGTTCAAAGGTTTGTGGCAGAATGTTTGGTTTGCCAACAAAATAAGGTGGAAACAATTAATACCTCGGGTCTTTTACAACCATTATCCATCCCAAGTCAGCGCTAGGAGGAGTTTTCCATGGATTTCATCACAGGGTTACCGAAGTCTGAAGGAAAGAGTGTCATCATGGTGATTGTTGATAGACTGACCAAGTACGCACACTTTTGTGCACTCTCTCATCCCTTCAAAGCTAGTACAGTTGCCACTGCATTCATGGAGACAGTTCAAAAGCTACATGACAGCCCAAAGATTATTGTAAGTGATAGAGATCCCATCTTCACTGGACATTTTTGGACAGAATTATTTTCTTGTTTGGGTACTCAATTGGCTAATAGATCATCTTATCATCCTCAATATGATGGACAAACCGATATAGTGAACAAATGTATAGAAGGCTACCTTCATTGCTTTGTCTCTGATAAACAAACACAATGGCTCAAATGGTTACCCTTGGGAGAATGGTGGTATAACACTTCCTTTCATACTGCAACAAAAATGCAACATTTATGGAACTTTATGGATACCACCCTCCTTCCATTACTTCTTCTCTAAAATAAAAATCTAAGGTTCAAGCAATGGAAGATCACATCGAGAATAAACATAATGTTCTCCAAATCTTAAAGGACAATCTAACCATGGCACAGAATCGCATGAAACAACAAGAAGATCAACATCGTAGGGAAAGAAGTTTTGAAGTAGGGGATTGGGTGTTTTTAAGACTACAACCATACAAACAGATGTCCCTCAAGCAAGCCAAGAAGGATAATAAATTATCATCAAACTACTATTGCCCTTATAAGGTGTTGCAAAAGATTGGTACTATGGCATACAAATTGGAGTTGTCTGCATCTTCATGAGTACACCTAGTTTTCCATGTTTCATGCTTAAAGAAGGTTATAGGCAACAAGATCCCAATTCAAACTGTATTGCCAGAACTTGACCAGGAAGGAAAAATCATATTGGAGCCTGAAGCCATCACTGACACAAGAATTCGCCCGCTGAGGAATAGATCCATTTCAGAGTATCTCATTAAATGGAGGAAACTACTGACTGAAGATTCCACTTGGGAAGATGAGTATTTTATACAGAAGCATCCAGAGTTACTCAAGCATTGTGGACAAAACTTGTCTCAAGGGGAGGGGCATGTTAAGCCCTAATATTGGCTCATTACCCCTTAATAGGGGCCTATTAGATTAGTAATGTTATTTTATTTATGTCGGCTTTATTCCATTAGTTGTAATTATACCTCCTAGTCTCCTATATATACCAAGGAGACATTTTCATTTTGAATCATCTTGTACTTGAACATTTAAGTGGGGTAAAAGGAGGTTGGCCGCTCAAAGAGGCTTATTATCTGAAATTATCTCTTTTTAAAGGCGCTAAGTACTTTTTCTAAGGTTTTTCTATGCTATATTGATATTTGGTTCTTAACATATTGTATACAATCTAAATGATCATGATCGCGTTCAAGTATGATTGCTCAAATTGATTTACGCCCGCTACAATGACGAATTGGATGAATTAAAAGGTGTATTTTTCAAATTTCATTTTGGTGATCAAATTAAAATTATAAATGCATGTTATGATCAAATGTCCAAGTCGAAGACTTGGACATTGATCTAATTTCTTACATGATTTGTTTTACCTCCAAACTACACACCACTCAAATTGAAACTCGGTGCAATTATGATCACACATGGCATTCGGGTATGACGAATTCACCCACAATTCAACCATTTCCATCACAATTGCACTAAGAAACGGGTACACTTTCCCGATTTCTCATACCCTATCTATTTTTCTCATCCTTTTCTTGTTGTTTCATGGTCACCCACCTCCCTATTTTGGCCTCTTGCTCATCCCTTTCTCTGTAACCATGCCCAACCGTTATGAACCATCCTCCTACATTGAGCTACTAGCAATTCCATAATTTGTAGTGTGTCGATAAGTCTTCCCCCACACGGTTTGGGGACCATTCCTGGCCAGTCTGCAGGGGCACGATGATGGTGTATCTCTCCAATTCGCTCCCAGGTTTGATGGGAGACATGCTCACATAGGGACTCTGGTATTTTCAGTCTTCGAGGAATCCATTGGCTCAACCACAAAATTTCCACGGGTTGGGGATCTATGGTTCAAACAACATTAACTGCCACGTCGAAGTTATAACAGGGTGTTCAAGCCTGAATATAAAAATGTCTCTAGAGCCAAAGGGTATTCAAAAGAGTGGATCAAAGACAAATCGATCAACCCTCTGATCATAATTACCAGGCTCATCACTTGTGAAGGTAGGTAATTTTTTTTTAAAGCATGTCATTTATGTATTTTGGCCCATTTCCAATTCAACAAACCGATGAATTTTCCCTTCTACTTTCTGAAAAGCCTTAAGAAGATGTTTTCCTAGGTCTGTAAAAATTTGGCCAGCCCTCACAATAGTTTATTTCACCATGACCTCATTAAATTGCTTGTTATATCATAATTGAAAAAATAGAGTAAGTCATGGGAAGATTTACTCTACCAATTTTCAAACCCCCATATCACAGTTAAGACAAGCAATAAATCGTTTGATTCATGGGTTGTCACCCCACCTAATCGTCACTCTCTGAAAAATCCAAACCCTCTAGTTCGAACTATCTCCCTGCCTGATAAGAAATCCAAGAAAACTATTAATTCCCCTGCAGCCTCATCTGGTAAGAGAATTAAGAAGTATGTTGATAATTCCCAATTTCCTTCAACACCTATCGATTCTAAACCTAAAAATCTACAATATTCATTTCATCAAGATTTTCCTTCAGTTCCTACAAAGAGGAGAGGATGTAATCGATTCAAGGGGAAATCCTTTTGAAGAAGAACCTGAAGTATGAGTGGAAATACCATATAAAACCTCCCAATACTTCGGATCGTATTCAATTATCTTTCGACCATGAGAGCCCCCATAAAAAAATTAAAGAACTTTCTGCAGAGGAGTCTAAGCCCAATAAAGAAATCAAATATGAACCTATTACACCAATTCATCCTCACAAAAACATTGTTACTCCCTCCTCCTATATGCCTACACCATATTCTAAAGTTGATATACCTTATTCATCTATAAAGAAGCATAGGCCTTCCTCTCTTGATCCATATGATCAAACCCCATCTATTGAGAAATTGCAAAAAGAGAATGCTCAACTGCTTCAACAGTTGGAAGAATGACAAACTGTGGATTGACATTTGCACCATGAAAATCTTGTCCTGCAAGCAAAAGTAAATTCTCTTCAATGATTGGTCAATCAGATGACCACCACAAATCACAGTCTCAGGATTCAATTGAAACATCGCAAAAGGCCTAAGCCAAAGTCCCTAGAGCATGAGGGCTAAGCTTCTAAAGCTAACCACTCCCTCCTTCACAAGTATAGCTATGTCGGGTGATCCATTTTTGTTTGCAGAGGGACCTGCAAACTCTTAGGCATGGTAGAAATGTTGATTTGGTGTTTTGACTATTTTTCCAATGACCAAATCCTTTTTGCATATGAAAATTATACATTATATGCTCTTATTTAGCCATTTTTAAAGGTATTATCAAGCTTTGTGCATCAATTCTCCATGGAAAAACGTGAGGTATGTATAATCATCATTTTTCAATGGTTTTATGTTAATTCATCTTAAGTTGAATTATTACAATGTTCTAATGTTTCTTGTTTGCTTGCAATAGGCCAAAAATGTGATCCGACCTTCAATCCAATCCTTCGTCTAGACCTCCATCTGGCACTCCATACGGAATTCAGAGCACAATGGATTTGGTGGTTAGTACATCGGCAAGCTTTGATGGGTGAATCAGGAACATGGGCTTTCTACCCACTCATGGCCTCCAGCTATGGATCTCGTCACATTCAGACTTGGGTAGTTTCAACGGCCGTTATTTTAAGCACACGAGGTTGTTGGGAAAGATGTTTTCTATTAATGGAATTTAATGTATTTCTATTTTTAGAGAGTGTTGACCCTTCCAGTGGTCCACCTCTAAATCTCTGTATAACTCTATAAATACTTGTTGCATATGCACGAAGAGACACGGGTTTTATTTATACACACAGACATTATCCTCAATTTTGTTGTACACTATGTTTTTGATGATCAAAACCAATGTTGTCTTAATTATGTGACTATGTTTCTCTATTGAAGTAGCTCCATGGCCTTCTAGGGGGCCCACCAATGGTCTGGGTAGTTTTTCATATCAATATATATTTGTATTTTCATATTTGGCTTTTATCACTTACCAATTTTGAATTTCTTGCTAATTCA
Organism: Picea engelmannii; assembly: GCA_009831015.1. Classification (NCBI taxonomy): domain Eukaryota; kingdom Viridiplantae; phylum Streptophyta; class Pinopsida; order Pinales; family Pinaceae; genus Picea; species Picea engelmannii. Next base: position 489,634 of record ML784185.1, read on the forward strand.
TATCACTGTGTATATCTCTTTAATTTTGAATTGCTTGTTGAAATTGTATCACTGTATATCTCTTCTAACTTACAGCTCGCTTCCTGAATTGTGTGTGTATCAGAGAGCATGTGTGGATGTCCGTGTTTACTTGTTTATATTTATATTCTTAACACTTTTCTTGCAGGTTGTAGTTCACTTGTATGGAAGTTGTTTAATTATGCTATCATGTCTTTTTCTCTATGTTTCATAAAGCTATAAATCACTTTGCAAAGTATCTATTTAGACAATGTTCATTGATTAAGTTGTAATTTTCAGATACTCTCTATAGATTTTCTTAACTTGTTAATCTTGTTTTTAGCATAAGCATGATAAGATAGAAGTTGATTTGAGTTATGATTTTCAATGGTATCCTAGTTATAATTTTGAGTTATGATTTTCAATGATATCCTAGTTATGAATTTGAATTATGATTTCTAATTAGTACTAGTTATGAGTTTCTAGGTTTGCATGGATTACAAGAACATCTAATGTTGCTTTTATGATGGGAAAGTTTTTATAGACTGCCTTATCAGTACTCTGCATTTCTCTGAAGAACTTAGCATTGATTTAATTCCACTTGAATTGTCATTAGTGGTTAGATGTCATTGTGATGTAATTCCAATCATCACATTTGAATATTGTCGCAGCATTCTTGTTTTTAGTTAGGTAGATTAGTGTTTATTCTCTACAAGATAGAAATAATCGTGAGCTTTTGCTTCTCTTGCTTTCAGTTACGTAGATTAGTCTTTATTATTTGAAAGATAGAAATACTTGTGAGTTTTTTATTTAAGAATAGAGTTCACTTGTAAAGATAATTCTGACAGATTATTTTCTTATTCAGAGATTGCTTGTTCATTTAGAGATAGATTAAATAGTTAAGAGATATATTATTTGTTATTTTCTTATTCATGGATAGATTAAATAGTTCAGGGATAGATTATTTGTTATTTTCTTATTGAGAGATAGATTAAATAGTTCATAGTCCTAGATTGTTTAAAGTTACCTAGATTAAATAGTTCATAGTCCTAGATTGTTTAAAGCTACTTAGATTAAATAGTTCATAATCCTAGATTGCTTAACGCTCATTAGTTAAAGTTTGGTTTGTATATTTAGCATAGAACATGTTTTTTAAATGGATTTTAAAACTCATATTTTTAAAGTAGAATTGTAAATTGAAAAGAGTGTCGATCCCTAGGGTAGACGATATTCTTAGCTAGGTAATATTTCCATTATCTTTTATTTACTCCTTGACTCATACTATGTCACAACTCTAAGTTTACTTACTCCGGGTTGACAATTTAATTAATAGAAATTAGTACATATATTTTACCCATCACCTACCCCAAAGGATGTGTCTAATATCAGATCCTTTATGGGTCTGGAAGGATAATATAGGAGATTCATAAAAGGATTCTCCAAGATTGGTTGCCCAATCACCTCCCTTCAAAAAAAGGGAGTTAAATTCATTTGGACATCAAAATTTGAAGAAATATTTCAATTGTTGAAATACCTTATAACCATTGTGCATGTACTAAATATTGCATATCCAAACAAAGAATTCCTTGTGTGTACATATGTCTGCAAGGAAGGGCTCTGAGGAGTCCTTATGCAAGAAGAACATGGGAGTTTCTATGAATCCATAAAATTGAATGAGCATGAAGTCAATTATGTGACCCACGATATGGAATTGGTTTCCATAGTGCATGCCTTAAAAATGTGGAGGCATTAGCTCTTAGGTATAAGATGTGTGATTATGACAGACCATAGTGGGTTAAGGTATTTGTTTGACCAACCAAAACTCAATGTGAGACAAGCTAGGTGCATGGCTCTCCTTAGTGAGTTTGATTTTGAAATCAAACATATCAAAGGAAAGGAGATTAGGGTGGTAGATTCCTTTAGTAGAAGTATGTAAGTGGTTCACTTGGAAGTTGTAAGAACCAATGAATCAGACATTAAAGAGAGGGTCGGAGATGCACAATAAACAAATGCATTTTTCAAGACCGTGACATAATACCTAAAGCAAGAGCCCTCAAGGCTGAAGTATGAAGGTTATTAGATGCTTAATGTTGACCTATTGAATTACAAGAGAATATTATACATTCCAAATTGTGATGACTTGAAGATGGATGAACTACACAAGAGACCATATACTAGTCATCCTGGTTTTAAGAAAATGATCACGGCCACTAGAAAACTATTCTATTAGCCTGGAATGAAAAAGGACATAGTTGATTACTTAGTTAAGTGTCTAGAATGTCAGCAAGTCAAGTCAGATAATTAACACCTAGCATGGTTGTTGCAGCCCCTACCAATTCTCAAATGGAAATGGGAAATCATCTCCATGGATTTCATCACAGGATTACCAAGATCAACCAAATAGAACGATGTCATCATGGTAGTTGTCGACAAACTGAGCAAGGTTGCTCACTTCATACCCATCAAGTCAAATTTCAAGGAAATAGATATTGTAAACATCTTCATGAAATAGATATTCCAATTGCATGGCATGCCTAAGGAAATTATATCCGACAGAGATACAAAGTTTAGCTCAAACTTTTGGAAATCTTTGTTTGTTGTTTTTGAAACGAAATTGCTCTTTAGTATAGCCTATCATCCCCAGACTGATGGGAATATAGAGAGGCTAAACCAAGTATTAGAAGACATGTTGAGAATGCATGTAATGCATCAACCCAAGAAATGGGAGGACTACCTACCACTGGTAGATTTTCTTAAAATAATGGCTATCAAGAGTCATTAAAAATGAGTCCTTTTGAATCCCTATATGGAAGGAAATGAAACATTCCAATCGAATGGACCAATCCAATAGATAGATTTATAATAGGGCCATATATGCTAAAGGAAATAGAACAATGAGTGATTCAGATCAGGGACAATCTAAAGATAGCCTAGTATAGACAAAAGAGTTATGCATAACTGAAAAGGACTCCTAGAGAGTTCAAAGAAGGGGATCCTGTCTATATTCGAGTTAGACCCAGGAGAAGCTCCTTGAGGATGGGATCTTGTGCCAAGCTGGCACCCCGGTATTGTGGACCCTTTGAAGTTTTGTATAGAGTGGGACCAGTAGCCTATCGGATAACACTTCCTCCCACATTGAAGGCACATAATGTTTTCCATGTTTCTTTATTAAAGAATTATGTACATGATTCTAATCATATCATTGACTGGTCTGTGATTCAGGTGGAACCTGAGGGAGAGTTCCTGCCAGAACCTCAATGCATAATAGACAGGAGGGAAGCCCCACTCTCAGGAACATAACCATTGCACAGGTCAAGGTGCAGTGGAAACACTTTGGCCCAAATGAGTCTACATGGGAATTGGAGGATGCCATGAGAAAGTCATATCCATTTTTGTGTACTTATGTACATACAGAGCACATCATAATATAGAACATCGAGGATGATGTTACGTTAATGGGGAGGGGATTGTAATACCCATGTTTCCCCCAAGTTGTAAATATAATTGTAAATGGACAAGAGACTATGGAAGAATAAATGTGTGTGAATGTTTTATTTAACAAACCCTTGTGTATAAGGGTCAATGTAGGAATTTATGTTATTAATAGAATTTGAATATGTGTTGCACAACTGCTGAAAGGGGGAAAGTTTTCCAAGATAGACCATGAATGTTATGAGAGAGATGATGAAGGGAAACCAAGTAGGGTTGAGATGACCCTCACTAGACCAATATCTACTGGGTGTAATTTCTCAATAGCCCTTTGATCCAAAAATGAATTACCAGTCAAACTGGTAGCTGGAAGGCCATCCTCAAGAGTTAATGAGGAGATGGGGTAGGGTACCCATCTGTAAGGCTTCTAGGACTAACCATGAATTGGGATGCAGAACCACACAACCATGTTGAGGAAGGAAAGAAATTAGGTAATTCGGGGACAGAGACACATCTACGAGATAGCAGAGTAGAGAAAAAAACTCTCCAGTGAAGAATAATGGGATACTTTGATTATGAAGTTGAGAGAAAAGATGACAAGAAAGATTTTTTTGGTTGTGAGAATCTTGGGGAAGGGTTTTGCTACATGTTTATAAATGAGGCTGATGAATGACTGAGGAAGTACTTGTGCAGACCTCCTTGCTTCAAGAAGAGAAAACCAGTTGCCAAGTTCTTGTGGGAGAAGGAGAGTAACCTTTATCCCTGACTGTTGTTGAGCAAAGAGAAAGAATCTCTCTCAGAGCATCATGGTATAGATCAGGGTGGCCAATGGAAAATCCAGTGGGAGTGGTTGTGACTATAGTTGGGAGGAAACATGCACCCCTTTCAACAGTTGTTTTACATTTTCCAGTTCTGATAAGTATTTTCATATTTTGTGTATTGTGTTGAATGTGATGATGAAATATCTGAGTTTATAATTTAGTCCTTCAGTAACTGAACAGATATTAGAAAATATATGTGATTTCTGTAAATTTTTATATCTATATGGTCATTTTAATCTGGACCATTGAAGCTGGTGGGACATGTGTCCACAGATCCATGGTTATTCGGGAGTCTTGGTATTTGACTAATTAAGAGACCTACAAGTTTCCCCTGAAGCTCTATGAGCTAGAGTAAATCCACATTGTAGAGGCTAGGTACATGTGGCGACAGATCTAGAATAGTCCAGAAGGAAATATGGGAGATACAAGTCGAAATCTCGAGATGGTGAACTGTCAAAGTAACGTGGACCATCGATCCCCAGATCCTTCGAGCTCCTTCGGGATCCTTTCGATCCGTCTATCTAAGGGAACCACCCTTAAATACCCAACTAATCAGGGATGCATCATGGAGTGACATGTGGCCCCTCCTCTTTCCCCGTCAAGTGTTGACCATGAACAAGGACCATTGGATGATGAGGTACATGGAAAGTGATCCTATAGTCCATAGATTATGTACTTCAGAGGAAACCAACCAAGAGTTTATGAAGTATGAAATTGTCAAAGACGTGAGTGCCTAAGTGAATATCAACCATTGGTCAAAAAGGACACGTGGCACAAGATATAAGAGTCCATAGACTTATCTCTTTGGGGGATTTACGTCGAGACGATCTGGTAAGTTGAGAATCCGAAGTCATGAAGTAATGGGAATCATATATCTATGGATCTAAGTGGGATCTTGTGGACCATTAGATTGAAAGACTAAGTAGATATTTTTATGTGATGACATGGGTCTCTAACGGCATCCCAAGTGATGTGGACCTGTTTGACGTCTGCCACGTGTCACCCAGTTTTGGATGATTCACATACCCATTGTGCTTGTTAGAGCATGACATGCATCACCCCCTATAGAGGACACGTGTCACCTATTGACCGTTGTTACGTGTCGATTCCTCGTTTGTGCCCTTCTGGCCAACCTGGATGGTGATGTATGAAAGACTCTGGGATTTTGGGTAACTTCAAAAGTTAGAGGATTTTGGGGCATGTTATAACTTAGAAAAATTCAACGAGAATCATTGAACGTTGAAGATCTAGCAGCACATGGAAATATTACGGGAATTCAAGGATTAGGATATAGGAATGTTCCACTCTGAATGTCAAAACTCTTTTTAATTGTAGATCTCGATGGAGGGTGTGGATCATTGATCCCCTTCGTTGTTCAATGATATGATATTTAGACAACACTCTTGGGAACTCCCAAAGTCTGGGAACTTCTGAAGTGTCGAAACCTTGCTAACGCAGGTTCTTAGCTCTTGGTTTTCAGCCATAGGTCACAAGGAATACCATGTTAGTTGGTTTAAGTGCATAGTAAGAGATGTAAGCTTGGAGGGAAATTATTAAGAGGGTTTTGCTTAAGCAAGGGACCGAATATGAACCAAGGAAAGCCAAAAATTGATGCCCCACCACTAGAAAGGTTATTTATGGGTTGGGTGTGTTACAATAGCAGTAAAGTGTTGGTTAAATTCATTTAACTTCTCCTTCTTCTCCATATTTAAGGCCACTAGTTCCTGGAATAGGGTCACTAGATTTTTCTCATCCCCAAATTTTTCGATGAAGGCCTTTTTGAAATCGTTCCAGCTGGTAGGTTAAAATTACATGTAGAATCCTTTTTCTAAAAAGTGTAACAAAACAATATACAACCACATCTTCATAATATACATCCAGGAGTGGAGTGGCTAGAAATAAATTATTCATGTGGTATTTCAGTGAACAAGATTTGTCTAGGTTGAACTTCACGAGAAGTCTTCCCAAACATTTGGGAAATTTATGTGAAGGGTTGGGTAAGTTTAAATCTCCTTGGGACATACATGGTGGGACTACCTTATGATTTCCAACCATTATGTCTTCCAAATCAAATCCAGGTTCTTCACCGTCAAATTTGTTCTCAGAACCAAGAGGAGTAGGACTAGGAGGTTTAGGAGGTATTTGGTCCAAGGGTATGGGTATTTAATAGAGAGTAGTTTCAATCAAATCTTCTATGGTGTCACCAAGAATGTTGGACTGATTCTTTGGTCTTCTTACACGGGTATCTCTTCTCCTTGGTAGTGTTGAAGTTATGGGTAGTTGGTCAAGTAGCTTGGTGTACGATCAAGTGATGCATATATTTTTAGTAAACTCTTTGCTAGGAATAGGATACCAAGCTTCGGGGTTGGTTTTTGGTCTTGCAACAACACTTTCAAATGTGGGATTGAAATTTTCTAAGGTTATATCCTGCTCGGAAGGGATATGTGGAACCTGTTGTTGCAAAGGGATATTATCAGAGGATTGACCAGGAAGTTATCGAAAATGACTTCTAACCATATAAATTAGGCCCTCCTTCCAGTGCCAATTATGATGATGTGGCAGAAATTCTCTTCAATAGTAAGGGGTACTACACAATGCATGGTCCCAATTAGACTATGCATTGTTTGGTTTAGAAGACCCATCTGAATTATGGATCGTCTTCCTTTACTAGGTTTGATGGGTGATTAGATGGTTATGGATGAAATGTGATATGCAAATACAAACTAATTAAGTGCATAAATAAAACCTAACCTATCCTATCCTATCCTAGCTAGGAGAAACTATGGTAACCAATGAGAAACTATAAATGTGACTAATACCTACAAACAACTTCTTCCAAGTAACCATTAAGAAGAAACAAGGTAAGACAACACATGCATACAAATAACGTAACCAGATTATTCCAAGTCATAAAATCACACACAATAAACTATTCATCATCTAAGGACAAAAAGAAAAGAAAGAGTAAACAAAGCTACAATAAACTTTTTGATTTGCATAAGAACAATCTATAATCAAAAGGACATTCTTACAGCTCATGTAAATAGCATACAATTTGTTGAAAAAAGTTTACAACAAGCTACCATCCACATGAGTTCTTCTCTCTAAAAAAATGACCTTGAGGGCATCTCAATATTAATTCTCAAAGTAGTTTTTGAATATACAATGCTTGAAGAGACCTTTAAAAATAGGCCTCTTCCTCTACTTATAGAAAATTGAGTAACTACTTGTAGTGTCTCTTTGGATTCTGCAAGAAGCAATTACAAGTCTCTTCAGATTCCCCTCCTCAAATGTTGTTGACAGGTGCTAGAATAGGTCAAAGTTGATGATGGTTGGCAAAAATACAAAATATGAGGTAGTTGTGGGAAAATCTAAATTTGCTTATATTTTCTCTCATTTACTTGTCTTTGTCTCTCACATAAGCTACCCAAGCTTCATGTTGGCCCCCTAATGATATAACTCTATGGTACAAGAGTTATTATAGGGAAGTTGTGTGTGATGTTGAGTTGTGTGTGAGGTTTTTCATTTCCCGTGTCATATTTTCCATGAAAGCCTGAATCATCATTTGACTCTTGGTCATCTAGATGAGATGCTCCTCCAGTAAATCTACCATCACCTTTGTGGTAGCCTCAGCATCTTCTCTTCTTAAATTCATTTTGATATAGATTTCTTCTAAGAGTTTATCTTTTTTCTTGGTCTTTCTAGGCTCTTTTATGGGAGGTAGATTCCCTTTATTCATCAAAATGTGTGCAACCTTATGAAGTTCTCCATAGATTCCTAGTGAGCTCTTTGTTTCCTTTTCTTCCCTCTCACCAACATATTATAAATGATCAAGGGAAGCATAATTGAGTCTCCTTTATCCTTATTAACAATGAGGCATCTCATTTCGAGCATTCGGGTTCTCTGGGATCAATCATTGCATACAGTGCAAGCCTTCCTTAATGGAAATGAACCAGAAATTCTTGGCTTGAATGGTGAAATGTTGATTTATTATTTTTGTTTTCAACTAGTAGAAGAATTGAATATGGGCGTACATATATGTGGCCATCTCATTAGGCTCTGCCCTTACCTTTTTAGTGCATGCCTTGAATTCTCTAAGGTTGCCTTTATCCTTCTTTCCTCTTCTAGCTTGTTCCTCCAACTCTCTCATCTAGTCATCCTTGAGGTTATTTTATGTTGCTAATGTGAAACCAATGATATCAGATGTGATAGAAAGTGGGTATTTTCTTACATCTTCCATCACATAGTTTTTGTGACAACTGATAAGGGGTTAACTTTGGTTACTGGCATATTTTTGGTTTGTCACTACACAATCCTACCAATAGCCTTTTCAAATCTTAACTTCTTCAAATTTTCTACCTTGCTGGGATTATAGGGTTTCTGAAGTCCTGACCCCAATTCGTCAACTAGGAGGTGACCACCGGTAAGAGGGACTCCTTTCGATGTCTCCAATATATAAATATCCAAAGGAGAAGCATTATTGTTCAATGCAAACTCATTCTGCTTTATTTTCTTCTCTTCAGTTGCTTTTGTTGCAACCTCATCTTCTACTCTTTTCTTAGTTATTTGTTGTTGTTTTTGTTGTTGTTGTTGTTGTTGTTGTTGTTTTGTCTTCCATTGCCTTGGTTTTAGTCTCATCTTCCTATATTTTCTTCTTGGCATCATCCTCCTCTTTCTTCTGCACTTTTTATTTCTTCCTTCTCTTATTATCTGTGGTTGTTGGGAACATGTCCATTTTTTGGAAAAGGCATGATGTGGAGGAAACACAATTGGTTGAAAAGCATGTGAGGCACACATGCAAGAAGAAGGGAAAGAAATACAACTGGTAGGAAAAGCAATGGACAAAATTGTGCATGCAGAGGAGAAAAGAGTGCAACACTAGCATGTAAGAAGACCTAACTAGGTTAGGGTTTTGGAAAGAGAATGTTGTTGGGTATGTGTTATATTCTTTTCATGTGTGTGTGTAGGCGAGTTAGATTCAACAACTACATCTGATGATCCTAACTTCCTTCACTCTTTGTTTTGTGTGCGTTGGGTGCTCAAGAAAGATAGCTCATGGCGTATGTCTCCAGATTATAGAGTTCTCAACAAGATCACTATTAAATATAAGTTTCCCATTCTCGTCATTGATGAAATGTTAGATGAACTACATGGAGCAAAATATTTCACAAAATTGGATCTTCGTTCAGGGTATCACCAGACCAGAATGAAGGAAGAAGATATCCCAAAAACAACATTCTGAGCTCATGAAGGCCATTATGAATTTTGGTCATGCTTTTTGGCCTTACAAATGCACCTTCCACATTCCAAGGGTTGATGAATTCCATTTTCAAGCCCTTCCTTAGAAAATTTGTGTTAGTATTTTTTGATGATATACTAATATATAGCAAGTCTTGGGAGGATCAAGTGTGACATGTTGATAAGGTGCTACAACTACTAAAGGAGAAAAAACTATTTCCCAAACCATCCAAATGTTTCTTTGGAGTAAAGGAGGTAGAGTATTTGGGTCATATTGTATCTCATGAAGGTTTCAAGGTAGACCCTAACAAGATTAAGGCCATGATGGACTGGCTGATTCCCAAAACATTGAAGAATCTTAGAGGATTTTTGGGTTTGACAGGTTACTACTGCAAGTTTGTTCGGAACAATGGAAGAATAGCAGCACCTTTAATGGCACTAACTAAGAAGGATGCATTTTCATGGACTCCAGAGGAAAATAAAGCTTTTGAACAACTTAAAGAGGTGACGTGAAAGTCTCCTGCCTTGACCACTCCATAATTCATAAAAACCTTTATTGTGGAATGTGATGCCTCAGGAAATGGAATTGGTGCTATCCTAATGCAAGAAGGAAGGACCCTGGCTTTTGAAAGTTGACCACTCAAGGGAAAGGACTTAAAAAAACTCATTTATGATAAGGAAATGATGGCAATACTACATGCATTGAAGAAATGGTGTCCTTACCTAATAGGTCGGCACTTCAAGGTCAAAACAGATCATGATAGTCTTAAATACTTCTTGGAACAAAGACTATCTTCAGAAGAACAACAAAAATGGGT
>ML784185.1:499986-518002 GCA_009831015.1 Picea engelmannii
ATCCAACCCGATTGGATAATAGAAGCAAGGGATGAATGGAAGAATGAAGAAAAAGTGTGGACTCTCATTCAAAGGTTGCAGTAGGATTCCAATGCATCAGATACATTTACATGGAAAAATGATTCACTATGGTACAAAGATCGCTTATATTTATGTAAGAACTCTGATTCGGATTATTTTCGGCACGAAATGAGAGTGGAGATATAATAGAGAAATGCATAGAGATATTGCAGATATTCAATAATATAATAGAAATGTATCAGAGATGCAACCATAAACACAGATATACAGTAATACATTATTTCTATTAATGAAAGAAATGTACAGAGACTGTAAAAATACAGAGTGAAAGACTCGCTAGAATGGTGGCAGCTTATCTCTTAGAAGAGATGTGAAGGCTACTCGCATTCGCAAGAAGATGATTACAATGAGGCTCTAAAGGCCTTTTTACAATAAACAGGAATTCCAAAATTCCTAGACATCCAAAAACCTAACCCTAGGAGATGAAGCGCCAAAAGTCATGTGGGCCCCGTTTGGGTAAGTTAGTACATCAACTTCCCGGGGTCATAACTTTTGCATACGATCTCTGTTTTAGGCGTATGATAGCTCGTTGGAAAGGTATCATTGAGGAGATTCATTTTGGGGGCTAAAATATGCCTTCAGATATCATTGAGAACCTTGATATTTAAAAACCTTCATTTGGGCCCTCAAAAATGGCCCCGGAAGTTAAAAACTGCTAAAAATAGTAAATTGCCAAATTTGCCAGAAAACTATTTTGAGCCAGTCGAAAAAAGGTGGGTGGCCACCGATATCCACCTGGATAAATCCTCCCTCCTTAGGAAGCAATGTTCTCCATTGCGTTGAGTTCCCGGGGGAGAGGGAAAAGCATTTGCTGAATCTACATCTTGGTGAGATGCTTGCCTTGTTGGAGACATCGCGCTGCTCAATTTGTGGATGTCGGTCATGAACCTGTTGAGGCTGAGGATATTTAACAAGTTGGGCTACATGAGAGGACGGTGTGCAGAAGGAATCTTTTCTCTTTGTTTCAACCTTATCGACTTGCTTATGTTGAATAGAAGGTGCTTGGGGTGAAGCTGTAGTGGTTGCAGTGTCCTTTTGTTCCCCTTTTGAACAGATTGTGAAGAAGGTGAATTTTGTAGTATGAGATACTACCTTGTGGCACTTTTTAGGTGGAACAGTAGTTGGAACTACCTCTAGTATTATGTAGAGATGACCCCCCAGATAAACAATGACACTGCGGGGTCGAGACTCATAAACAGCATGGCACTTCCACATATATGGTTGGCCCAAGAGAACATCATAGACATCCAGTGGGAAAACATCACACAATACCTCATCCTTGAAGGGTTGGATGCCATATGGCAATCGACACTGTTGGATGACACGGAGATCTTGTCCTTGTCGAAGCCACCCGATGTTGTATAATTGCGGGTGTGGTGTTGTCGACAATCCCAATTGTTTGACGACCTCTGCTGAGATGAGGTTTTTCTAGCTTCTGTTATCAACAATAAAATGCAACGGGGTCCCCTTCACCCACAACTGTGAATAAAAAAGGCACTCCCCCTCTTCAAGATCTGTTGGTTCTTCTGGTTGAATTGTTGCGGTCAAGACAATAGAAGTGGGGTCTGCGTCAATGATCTGTCCTTTACCAGTATTTTCATAATCAGATTTGGAATCAGGGTTTGGCTCCTTTTCTTTGATCTTGGCCACCAATGACTATTTTGAGTGACATTCATCGGTGTTGTGCCAGGGTCTTTTGTGGAAATCACACCATTTTCTGGTGTCCTTCTTTGTCTTACCATGACCCTTATTTTCCTGTGTCTTGGACTGGTTTTCGGGAGACTGTTTTTTAGAGCCATCTTTTTCATACTTTAGTTGTTGCGGATTTGCATACTCAAATTCCCATTTGTTCTGGTGCTTAAATTTCTGCTCAATTTTAACAGCATATCGATAAGCAGCACCGAGTGATGAGATGTCTAGAAAAACCATTTCAGTCTGAATGTATCTGTGTAGAGCCCCACGGTATTTAAGAACCAAATGTCGCTCGGAGTCTTTGATACCCAGCTTGGTGTGCAAGGTATGGAAGGTATTGGTGAACTCCAGAACAGCTTGGCCCCTCTCTTGCCACAGTGTGGTCCATCTCATGTACTAGTCCTCATAGTTGCCAACAGGGTAATATTGTTCCTTTACCGCATCCACAAAAAAATCCCAAGTGGGATCGACCCCATATATTCCAGACTCCTATGTGGAACTTTGTTCCTAATAAGTTTCCCACCAATGTTTGACATGAGGGAGAGCTTTAAGGAGTGCGAAGGTGATCTTTTCTTTGTCGGAAAAATCATGAACAGAGAAATAACCTTCTAGCAAAGTTAACCATTTTTCTAGGGCTTCCACATCTATCTGTCCTTCAAATACAGGAATATCAAAATTAACTTGTACCTTGAAAGGCGAGGTGCCTCCAAAGTGACTGATTGATGAAGATGCACCTGATGCTATTGGCAGGCATTTAAGGATGTGGGCAAAATTCTCTATCATTTCGTCCCTCTGCCGCATGAGAGCTTTCTCAAGCAACAGATTGATAGGATCGCCTGCTCCGTTGTTTTTCTTTTCCTCCACCATTGAGGGTTTCTTGGGTGTGTGAGAGATATTGTCTTCAAGAGAGACAAGCTCAAGACCCAACTTTCTATACTCGGACCGCATCGGGGATATGCGCTGGAAAAAAAAATGATCAAGAGCAGCCTGCGCTGATACCACTGATCTGGATTGTTTTTGGCACGATATGAGAGCAGAGATATAATAGAGAAATGCACAGAGATATCGTAGATATTCAATAATATATTAGAATTGTATCAAAGATGCAACCATAAACACAGATATATAGTAATACACGATTTCTATTAATGAAAGAAATGTACAGAGACTATAAAAATACAGAGTGAAAGACTCGCTAGAATGGTGGCAGCTTATCTCTGAGAAGAGATGTGATGGCTACTCGCATTCGCAAGAAGATTATTACAATGAGGCTCTGAAGCCCTTTTTACAATAAACAGGAATGCCAAAAGTCCTAGACATCCAAAAACCTAACCCTAGGAGATGAAGCGCCAAAAGTCATGTGGGCCTCGTTTGGGTAAGTTAGTACATCAACTTCCCGGGGTCATAACATTTGCATACGATCTCTATTTTAGGCGTATGATAGCACATTGGAAAGGTATCATCGAAGAGATTCATTTTGGGGGCTCAATCGTGCCTTTGGATATCATTGAGAACCTCCATCTCGAAAAACCTTCATTTGGGCCCTCAAAATGGCCCTGGAAGTTAAAAACTGCTAAAAATAGTCAATTGCCAAATTTGCCAGAAAACTATTTTGAGCCAGTTGAAAAAGGCGGGTGGCCACCGATATCCACCTGGATCAAACTCCCAACTCAAACAAAAGGTACTATTGGAATTGCACACCTCTCCAGTAGGAGGGCACTCGGGATTTTTGAAAACCTACCATAGAGTCAAGAAGGATTTTTTGGGGGATGGCCTTAAAATTGATGTTCAAAGGTTTGTGGCAGAATGTTTGGTTTGCCAACAAAATAAGGTGGAAACAATTAAGACCCTAGGTCTTTTACAACCATTATACATCCCAAGTCAACGTTGGGAGGAGGTTTCCATGGATTTCATCACAAGGTTACCGAAGTCTTAAGGAAAGAGCGTCATCATGGTGATTGTTGATAGACTGGCCAAGTACGCACACTTTTGTGCACTCTCTCATCCCTTCAAAGCTAGTACAATTGCCACTGCATTCATGGAGACAGTTCAAAAGCTACATGGAAGCCCAAAGATTATTGTAAGTGACAGAGATACCATCTTCACTGGACATTTTTGGACAGAATTATTTTCTTGTTTGGGTAATCAATTGGCTCATAGCTCATCCTATCATCCTCAATCTGATGGACAAACCGAGATAGTGAAAAAATTTCTGGAAGGATACCTTCATTGCGTTGTCTCTGATAAACAAACACAATGGTTCAAATGGTTACCCTTGGCAGAATGGTGGTATAACACTTCCTTTCATACTACAACAAAAATGATACCATTTATGGCACCTTATGGATACCACCCTCCTTCCATCACTTCTTCTCTAAAATAAAAATCTAAGGTTCAAGCAGTGGAAGATCACATCAAGAATAAACAACAAGTTCTCCAAATCTTAAACGACAATCTGACCATGGCACATAATTGCATGAAACAACAAGCAGATAAAAATCATAGTGAAATAAGTTTTGAAGTAGGGGATTGGGTGTTTTTAAGACTACAACAATACAATTAGATGTCCCTCAAGCAAGCCAGGAAGGATAATAAATTATCACCAAAGTACTATGGCCCTTATAAGGCGTTGCAAAAGATTGGTACTATGGCATACAAATTGGAGTTGCCTGCATCTTCATAAGTACACCCAGGTTTCCATGTTTCATGCTTAAAGAAGGTTATAGGCGACAAGATCCCAATTCAAACTATATTTCCAGAACTTGTCGAGGAAGGAAAAATCATATTGGATCCCGAAGCCATCACTGACACAAGAATTCACCAGCTGAGGAATAGATCCATTTCAGAGTATCTCATTAAATGGAGGAAACTACCGACTGAAGATTCCACTTGGGAAGATGAGTCTTTTATACAGAAGCATCTAGAGTTACTCAAGCATTGCATACAACACTTGTCTCTAGGGGAGGGGCATGTTAAGACCTAATATTGGCTCACTACCCCTTAATTGGGGCATATTAGATTAGTAATTTTATTTTATTTATGATGACTTTATTCCATTAGTTTTATTTATACCTCCTAGTCTCCTATATATACCAACGAGACATTTTCATTTGGAATCATCTTGTACTTGAACATTTAAGTGGGGTAAAAGAAGGTTGCCCACTCGAAGAAGCTTATTATCTGAAATTATCTCTTTTTCAAGGCGTTGAGTACATTTTCTGAGGTTTTTCTATGCTATATTGATATTTGGTTCTTAACATATTGTATACAATCTAAATGATCATGATCACATTCAGGTATGATTGCTCAAATTGATTTACACCTGCTACAGTGATGAATTACATGAATTAAAAGGTGTATTTTTCAAATTTCATTTTGGTGATCAAATTAAAATTATAAACGCATGTTATGATCAAATGTCCAAGTCGAAGACTTGGACATTGATCTAATTTCTTACACGATTTGTTTTACCTCCAAAGTACACACCACTCAAATTGAAACTCCGTGCAATTATGATCACACATGGAATTCATGTATGAAGAATTTGCCCACGATTCAACCATTTCCATCACAATTTCACTAAGAAACGGGTACTCTTTCCCGATTTCTCATACCCTATCTAATTTTCTCATCCTTTTCTTGTTGTATCACGCTCACCCACTTCCCTATTTCGGCCTCCTCCTCATCCCTTGCTCTGTAACCATGCCCAACCATTATGAACCATTCTCCTACACTGAGCTACTGGCCATTTCATAATTTGCAGTGTGTTGATAAGTCTTCCTCTGTGCAGGTTGGGGAGCGTTCCTGGCCAGTCTGCAGGGGCACGATGATGGCATATCTCTCCAATTCACTCTCAGGTTTGATGGGAGACTTGCTCGGATAGGGACTCTGGTCTTTTCAGTCTTCGGGGAATCCATTGGATCAACCATGGAATTTCCACGGGTTGGGGATATGTGGTTCAAACACCATTAACTACCACGTCAAATTAATAACAGGGTGTTCAAGCCTGAATACCAAAATGTCTCTAGAGTCAAAGGGTATTCAAAAGAGTGGATCAAAAATGAATTGATCAACCCTCTGATCATAATTACCAGGCTTATCACTTGTGAAGGTAGGTACTTTGTTTCTAAAGCCTGTCATTTATGTATTTTGGCCCATTTCCAATTCAACAAGCCCATGAATTTTCCCTTCTACTTTCTGAAAAGCCTTAAGAAGATGTTTTCCCAGGTCTATAAAAATTTGGGCATCCCTCACAATATTTTATTTCACCATGACCTCATTCAATTGCTTGTTATATCATAATTGAAAAAACAGAGTAATTCATGGGAAGATTTCCTCTACCAATTTTCAAACCCCCATATCACAGTTAAGACAAGCAATAAATCATTTGATTCATGGGTTGTCACCCCACCTAATCCTCACTCTCTGAAAACTCCAAACCCTCTAGTTCAAACTATCTCCCTGTCTGATAAGAAATCCAAGAAAACTATCCATTCCCCTGCAGCCTCATCTAGTAAGAAAATTAAGAAGCCTATTGATAATTCCCAATTTCCTTCAACACCTATCGATTCTAAACCTAAGAAGCTACAAGATTCATTTCATCAAGATTTTCCTTCGGTTCCTACAAAGAGGAGAGGATATAATTGATTCAAGGGGAAATCCTTTTGAAGAAGAACATGAAGTATGAGTGGAATGCCCATATAAAACATCCAAGTACTTTGGATTGTATTCAATTATCTTCTGACCATGAGAGCCCCCATAAACAAATTAAAGAACTTTCTGCAGAGGAGTCTAAGCCCGATAAAGAAATCAAATCTGAACCTATTACACAAAGTCTTCCTCACAAAAACATTGTTACTCCCTCCTCCCAGATGCCTACACCATCTTCTAAAGTTGATATACCTCCTTCATCTATAAAGGAGCCTAAGAATTACTCTCTTGAGCCATATGATCAAACCCCATCTATTGAGAAATTGCAAAAAGAGAATGCTAAGCTACTTCAACAGTTGGAAGAATGACAAACTGTGGATTGAAATTTGCACCATGAAAATCTTCTCCTGCAAGAAAAAGTAAATTCTCTTCAATGATTGGTCAATTAGATGACCACCACCAATCACAGTCTCAGGATTCAATTGAAACATCACAAAAGGCATAAGCCAAATTCCCTAGATCATGAGAGAGAAGCTTCTAGAGCTAATCCACTCCCTCCTTCACGAGTATAGTTAGGTTGGGTGATCCATTTTTGTTTGCAGAGGGACCTGCAAACTCTTAGGTGTGGTAGAAACGTCGATTTGGTGTTTTGATTGTTTTTTCAATGACCAAATCCTTTTTGCATACAAAAATTATACATTCTATGATCATATTTAGCCATTTTTAAAGGTATTATCAAGCTTTGTGCATCAATTCTCCATGGAAAAACGTGAGGTGTGTGTAATCATCATTTTGCAATGGTTTTATGTTAATTCATCTTCAGCTGAATGATTAGAATCTTCTAACATTTCTTGTTTGCTTGCAATAGGCCAAAAATGTGATCTGACCTTCCATCTAGTCCTTCGTCCAGACCTCCATCTGGCACTCCATCTGGCACTTGGAGCGCAGTGGATTTGGTGGTTAGTGCATTGGCAGGCTTCGATGGGTGAATCAGGAACATGGTGTTTGTGTCCACTCATGGCCTCCAGCTATGGAGCTCGTCACATTCAGACTTGGGTAGTTTCAACGGCCACTATTTTGAGCGCACGAGGTTGTTGGGAAAGATGTTTTATATTAATGGAATTTAATGCATTTTTGTTTTTAGAGAGTGTTGACCCTTCCAGTGGTCGACCTCTAAAATTTGTATAACTCTATAAATAATTGTTGCATATGCACAAAGAGACACGGGTTTTATTTATACACACAGACATTATCCTTAATTTTGTTGTACACTCTGTTTTTGATGATCAATACCAATGTTGTCTTAATTCTTTGACTGTGTTTTTCTATTTAAGTAGCACCACAACCTTTTGGGAGGGCCACCAGTAGTCTGGGTAGTTTCTCATATCAGTGTATATTTTTATTTTCATATTTGGATTTTATCACTTACCAATTTTGAATTGCTTGTTAATTCGTATCACTGTGTATATCTCTTTAATTTCGAATTGCTTGTTGAAATTGTATCATTGTATAACTCTTCTAACTTGCAGCTCGCTTCCTTAATTGTGTGTGTATCAGAGAGCATGTGTAGACGTCCATGTTTACTTGTTTATATTTATATTCTTAACACTTTGCTTGCAGGTTGTAGTTCACTTATCTAGAAGTTGTTTAATTATGCTATCATGTCTTTTTCTCTATGTTTCATAAAGCTGTAAATCACTTTGCAAAGCATCTATTTAGACAGTGTTCATTTATTAAGTTGTAATTTTCAGATACTCTTTGTCGATTTTCTTAACTTTTTAATCTTGTTTTTAAAAAAGTATGATAAGATAGAAGTTGAATTTGAGTTATGATTTTCAATGGTATCTTAGTTATAATTTTGAGTTATGATTTTAAATGATATCCTAGTTATGAATTTGAATTATGATTTCTAATTAGTACTAGTTATGAGTTTCTAGGTTTGAATGAATTATTGATTCTGTACAGAGTATTTTCCAATATTAGTGTGATAGACAAAATGATTGATTTCGAATCTCTTATGCACAATGTTTGTAGATAGCATGGATTACAAGAAAATATAATGTTGCTTTTATGATAGAAAAGTTTTTTACAGACTACCTTATCCATAAGTTGCATTTATCTATAGAAGTTAGCATTGAGTTAATTCCACTTGAATTGTCATTAGTGGTTAGATGTCATTGTGATGTAATTCCAATCATCACATTTGAATATTGTCGCAGCATTATTGTTTTTAGTTAGGTAGATTAGTGTGTATTCACTACAAGATAGAAATAATTGTGAGCTTTTGCTTCTCTTTCTTGCAGTTGGGTAGATTAGTCTTTATTATTTGAAAGATAGAAATACTTCTTATTTTTTTCTTTAAGAATAGAGTTCACTTCTAAATATAATTATGACAGATTATTTGTTTATTCAGAGATTGCTTGTTCATTTCGAGATAGCATAAATAGTTAAGAGATAGATTATTTGTTATTTGCTTATTCATAGATAGATTAAATAGTTCAGAGATAGATTATTTGTTATTTTCTTATTGAGAGATAGATTAAATTGTTCATGGTCCTAGATTGTTTAAAGTTACCTAGGTTAAATAGTTCATAGTCCTAGATTGTTTAAAGCTACTTAGATTAAATAGGTCATAGTCCTAGATTGCTTAACGCTCATTAGTTAAAGGTTGGTTTGTATATTTAGCATAGAACATGTTTTTTAAATGTATTTTAAAACTCATATTTTTAAAGTAGAATTGTAAATTGAAAAGAGTGTCGATCCCTAGGGTAGACCATATTCTTAGCTAGGTAATATTTTTGTTAGCTTTTATTTCTTCCTTGACTCATACTGTGTCACAAATCTAAGTTTACTTAGCCCGAGTTGACAATTTAATTAATGGAAATTAGTACATATATTTTACCCATCACCTACCCCAAAGGATGTATCTGATATCAGATCCCTTATGGGTCTGGCAAGATACTATAGGAGATTCATAAAAGGATTCTCCAAGATTGGTTGCCCAATCACCTCCCTTCAGAAAAAGGGAGTTAAATTCATTTGGACATCAGAATTTGAACAAATATTTCAAGGGTTGAAATACCTTCTAACCATTGTGCATCTACTAAATATTACAGATCCAAACAAAGACTTCCTTGTGTGTACATATGTCTGCAAGGAAGGGATCTGAGGAGTCCTTATGCAACAAGAACATGGGAGTTTCTACGAATCCATAAAATTGAATGAGCATGAAGTCAATTATGTGACCCACGATATGGAATTGGTTTCCATAGTGCATGCCTTAAAATGTGGAGGCATTACCTCTTAGGTAGAAGATGTGTGATTATGATAGACCATAGTGGGTTAAGGTATTTGTTTGACCAACCAAAACTCAATGTGAGACAAGCTAGGTCCATGGCTCTCCTTAGTGCTTTTGATTTTGAAATCAAACATATCAAAGGAAAGGAGATTAGGGTGGTAGATGCCTTTAGTAGAAGTATGTAAGTGGTTCACTTGGAAGTTGTAAGTGCCAGTGAATCAGACATTAAAGAGAGGGTCAGAGATGCACAAGAAACAAATGCATTTTTCAAGACCGTGACATAATACCTAAAGCAAGAGCCCACATGGATGAAGTATGAAGGTTATCAAATGCTTAATGATCACCTGTTGAATTACAAGGGAATATTATACATTCCAAATTGTGATGACTTGAAGATGGATGAACTACACAAGAGACCATATACTGGTCATCCTGGTTTTCAGAAAATGATCATGGCCACTAGAAAACTATTCTATTGGATTGGACTGAAAAAGGACATAGTTGATTACTTAGATAAGTGTCTAGAATGTCAGCAATTCAAGGTAGATCATTGACACCTAGCAGGTTTGTTGCAGCCCCTACTAATTCCCAAATGGAAATGCGAAATCATCTTCATGGATTTCATCACAGGATTACCAAGATCAACCAAACATAATGACGCCATTATGGTAGTTGTTGAAAAAACGAGCAAGGTTGCTCACTTCATACCCGTCAAGTCAAATTTCAAGGAAATAGATATTTTCAACATCTTCATGAAACAGATATTCAAATTGCATGGCATGCCTAAGGAAATTATATTCGACAGAGATACAAAGTTTAGCTCAAACTTTTGGAAATCTTTGTTTGTTGTTTTTGAAACGAAATTGCTCTTTAGTATAGCCTATCATCCCCAGACTGATGGGAATATAGAGAGGATAAACCAAGTATTAGAAGACATGTTTAGGATGCATGTAATGCATCAACCCAATAAATGGGAGGACTACCTACCACTGGTATATTTTCTTAAAATAATGGCTATCAAGAGTCATTAAAAATGAGTCCTTTTGAAGCCCCCTATGGAAGGAAATGAAACATTCCAATCGAATGGAACAATCCAATAGACATAGTTACAATAGGGCCATATATGCTAAATGAAATAGAACAATAAGTGATTCAGATTAGGTAACATCTAAAGATAGCCTAGGATAGACAAAAGAGCTATGCATTACTGAAAAGGACTCCTAGAGAGTTCAAAGAAGGGGATCATGTCTATCTTCAAGTTAGACCCAGGAGAAGCTCCTTAAGGATGGGATCTTGTGCCAAGTTGGCACCGCGGTATTCTGGACCCTTTGAAGTTTTGGATAGAGTTGGACTAGTATCCTATCGGCTAGCACTTCCTCCCACAGTGAAGGCACATAATGTTTTCCATGTTTTTTTATTAAAGAAGTATGTACATGATTCTAATCATATCATTGACTGGTCTGTGATTTAGGTGGAACCTGAGGGAGAGTTCCTGCCAGAACCTGAATGCATAATAGACAAGAAGGAAACCCCACTCTCAGGAACAGAACCATTGCACAGGTCAAGGTGCAGTGGAAACACTTTGGCCATGATGCATTGCTCAAAAAGGACACGTGGCACAAGATATAAGAGTCCATAGACTTATCTCTTTGGGTAATTTGTGTCGAGAGGATCTGGTAAGCTCCTAAGCCGAAGTCATGAAGTAATGGGAATCGTAGATCTATGGATCTAAGTGGGATCTTGTGGACCGTTAGATTGAAAGACTGAGTAGAAATTTGTCTACGATGACATGGCTCGCTGACGTCATCTCAGGTCATGTGGACCCGTTTGACGTGTGCCACATGTCATCCATTTTTGGATGATTCACATACCCATTGTGCTTGTTAGAGCATCACATGTGTCAACCCCTATAGAGGACACGTGTCACCCCTTGACCATCGCTACGTGTCAGTTCCTGGTTTGTCCCCTCCTAGCCAACGTGGATGGTGATGTATGAGAGACTCTTGGATTTTGCGTAACTTTAGGATTTTGGGGATTTTGGGGCATGTTATAATTTAGAAAAATCCAACAAGAATCATTGAATGTCGAAGAGCTAGCGGCACCTGGCGAGATTACAGGACTTCGGGGATTAGGATATAGGAATGTTCCACGCCGAACGTTGAAAATCCTTTTAATCGTAGATCTCGGAAGAGGGTGTGGACCATTGATCCCCTTCTTTTTTCGATGATCTGAGATTTAGACAACACTCTATGGAACTCCCAAAGTCTGGGAACTTCTGAAGTGTCGAAACATTTCCAAAGCAGGTTCTTAGCTCTCGGTTTTCAACCCGAGGTCACAAGGAATACCCTGTTAGTTGGTTTAAGCACACAGTAAGATATGTAAGCTTGGAGGGAACTTATTAAGAGGTTTTTTCTTAAGCAAGGGACCGAATATGAACCAAGGAAAGCCAAAAATTGATGCCCACCCCTAGAAAGGCTATTTATGGGTTGGGTGTGTTACAATAGCAGTAAAGTATTGGTTAAATTTATTTACCTTCTCCTTCTTCTCCATATTTAAGGCCACTAGTTCCTTGACTAGGGTCACTAGATTTTTCTCATCCCCAAATTTTTCGATGAAGGCCTCTTTTAAATCGTTCCAACTGGTAGGTTAAAATTTCATGTAGAATAATTTTACTAAAAAGTGTAACAAAACAATATACAACCACATCTTCATAATGGACATCCAGGAGTCGAGTGGCTAGAAATAAATTATTCATGTGGTATTTTAGTGAACAAGATTTGTCCAGGTTGAACTTTAGGAGAAGTCTTCCCAAACATTTGGGAAATTTATGTGAAGGATCGGGTAAGTTTAAATCTCCTTGGGACATACATGGTGGGACTACCTTATGATTTCCAACCATTATTTCTTCCAAATCAAATCCAAAGTCTTCACCTTCAAATTTGTTCTCATAACTAAGAGAAGTAGGACTAGGAGGTTTAGGAGGTATTTGATCCAAGGGTATAGGTATTTCCTACAGAGCAGTTTCAATTAAATTTTCTACGTTGTCACGAAGAATGTTGGACCGATTCTTTGTTCTTCTTATGCAGGTATCTCTTCTCCTTGGTAGTGTTAAATTTATGGCTAGTTGGTCAAGTATCTTGGTGTACGATCAAGTGATGCATATATTTTTAGTAAACTCTTTGTTAGGAATAGGATACCAAGCTTCGGGGTTGGTTTTTGGTCTTGCAACAACACTTTCAAATGTGGGATTGAAATTTTCTAAGGTTATATCCTTCTCAGAAGGGATATGTGGAACCTGTTGTTGGAAAGGGACATTATCAGAGGATTGACTAGGATAAATTATGTTGATGTGGCATAAATTTGCTTCAATAGTAAGGGGTACTACACAATGCATGGTCCCAATTAGACTATGCATTGTTTGGTTTAGAAGACCCATCTAAATTATAGATCGTCTTCCATTACTAGGTTTGATGGGTGATTAGATGGATATGGATGAAATGTGATATGCAAATACAAACTAATTAAGTGCATAAATAAAACCTAACCTATCCTATCCTATCCTAGCTAGGAGAAACTATGGTAACCAATGAGAAACTATAAATGTGACTAATACCTGCAAACAACTTCTTCCAAGTAACCATTAATAAGAAACAAGGCAAGACAACGCATGCATACAAATAACATAACCAGATTATTCC
Organism: Picea engelmannii; assembly: GCA_009831015.1. Lineage (NCBI taxonomy): Eukaryota > Viridiplantae > Streptophyta > Pinopsida > Pinales > Pinaceae > Picea > Picea engelmannii. The sequence goes on from ML784185.1 coordinate 513,406, forward strand.
AAGTCATAAAATCACATACAATAAACTATTCATCATCTCAAGATAAAAAGAAAAGAAAGACTAAACAAAGCTACAATAAACATTTTGATTTGCATAAGAACAATCTATAATCAAAAGGACATTCTTAAAGCTGATGTAAATAGCATACAGTTTGTTGAAAAACGTTTACAACCAGCTACCATCCACAAGAGTTCTTCTCTCTAACAAAATGACCTTGAGGGAATCTCAATAATAATTCTCAAAGCAGTTTTCGAATATATAATGCTTGAAGAGCCCTTTAAAAATAGGCCTCTTCCTCTACTTATAGAAAATTGAGTAACTACTTGTAGTGTCTCTTTGGATTCTGCAAGAAGCAATTACAAGTCTCTTCAAATTCCCCTTCTCAAATGTTTTTGGCAGGTGCTAGAATAGGACAAAGCTGATGATGGTTGGCAAAAATACAAAATATGAGGTAGTTGTGGGAAAATCTAAATTTGCTTATATTTTCTCTCATTTACTTGTCTTTGTCTCTCACATAAGCTACCCAAGCTTCATGTTGGCCCCCAATTGATATAACTCTATGGTACAAGATTTCTTATAGGGAAGTTGTGTGTGATGTTGAGTTGTGTGTGATGGTTTTCATTTCCCGTGTCATATTTTCCATGAAAGCCCGAATCATCATTTGACTCTTGGTCAGCTAGAAGAGATGCTCCTCCAGTAATTCTACCATCACCTTTGAGGTAGGCTCAACATCTTCTCTTCTTCAATTCATTTTGATCTAGATTTCTTCTAAGAGTTTATCTTTTTTCTTGGTCTTTCTAGGCTCTTTTATGGGAGGTAAATTCCCTTTATTCATCAAAATGTGTGCAGCCTTTTGAAGTTTTACATAGATTCCTAGTGAGATCTTTGTTTCCTTTTCTTCCCTATCACCAACATATTATAAATGATCAAGGAAAGCATAATTGATTCTCCTTTATCCTTCTGAAGAATGAGGCATCTCATCTCAAGCATTCAGGTTCTCTGCGATCCATCATTGCATACAGTTCAAGCCTTCCTTAATGGAAATGAACTGGAAATTCTTGGCTTGAATGGTGTTATGTTGATTTATTATTTTTGTTTTCAACTACTAGAAGAATTGAATATGGGCGTACATATATGTGGCCATCTCATTGGGCTCTTATGTTACCTTCTTAGTGCATGCCTTGAATTCTCTAAGGCTACCTTTATCCTTCTTTCCTCTTCTAGCATGTTCCTCCAACTCTCTCCTCTAGTCATCCTTCTCTTTGTTTTGGAGGACTATATCCTTGAGGTTATTTTATGTTGCTAATGTGAAACCAATGCTAGCAGATGTGATAGAAAGTGGGTATTTTCTTACATCTTCCATCACATAGTTTTTGTGACAACTAATAAGGGGTTAACTTTGGTTACTGGCATATTTTTGGTTTGTCACTACACAATCCTACCAGTAGCCTTTTCAAATATTAACTTCTTCAAATTTTCTACCTTGTTGGGATTATAGGGTTTTTGAAGTACCGACCCCAATTTGTCGACTAGGAGGTGACCACTGGTAAGAGGGACTCCTTTCGATGTCTCCAAGATATCAATATCCAAGGGAGAAGCATTATTGTTCAATGCAAACTCATTCTGCTTTATTTTATCCTCTTCAGTTGCTTTTTTTGTAGCCTCATCTTCTACTCTTTTCTTAGTTATTTTTGTTGTTGTTGTTGTTTTGTCTTCCATTTCCTTGGCTTTAGTCTCATCTTCCTATATTTTCTTCTTGGCAGCATCCTCCTTCTTCATCTGCACTTTTTATTTCTTCCTTCTCTTATTATCTGTGGTTGTTGGGAACATGCCCATTTTTTTGAAAAGACACGACGTGGAGGAAAGACAGTTGGCCAAAAAGCATGTGAGGCACACATGCAAGAAGAAGGGAAAGAAAGAAAACTGGCAGGAAAAGAAGTGGACGAAAATGTCCATGCAGAGGAGAAAAGAACGCAAGGCTAGCATGTAAGAATACCTAACTAGGTTAGGGTTTTGGTAAGAGAATGTTGTTGGGTATGTGTTATATTCTTTTCATGTGTGTGTGTGGGCGAGTCAGATTTGACAACTGCGTCTGATGATCCTAACTTCCTTCACTCTTTGTTTCGTGTGTGTCGAGCGCTTCCTAAGAGGGTCCCAAGGGGGAGAAGGTATGCCCCCCCCCCCCCCCCCCCNACGTGTAGTGTTTGGCTCTGGGGCAACGCCCTGAAATTTTTTTGGGGGGCGGATTTTTCTATTTTTAGTAGTTTTCTAAATTAATCTCGAATTAAGGGATTAGGGTTTTGGTAGATACGAAATACCTAAAAACATTGTATATATGGTATGGTGAATGGTTAAATTAATACAATGAAGAGTTAAAAGGTGTGGCACAAAGGAAGGTTGGTTTTTCCTGGTTAAGGGTTTCCAGCGTAAATCTATGTGTACTATGTGTATGAGTTGTTGATTATTTTGTGTTTTTCTTGAGAATATATATGGATTTATTTACTTCATAGGTTTAAAACTTACATGTGTTATCAAATCTCATTTTTGGCTTCATAGGGATGCCTTTGTTGCTGAGGGTTTGGCTCAATCTTGATAGATTAAGTTTATCTTGAGTCTATGATAAACCTGGGTTTAGTGGGAGCTTTTGCGGTGGTTATTTGAGTGTAGAAAGAGGAATGGTGAGATCTTCTAGATTCAATATAGAGAAGTTCAATGGTAAAAAATTTGAGCTATGGAAGCTCAAGATGGAGGACCTTCTTGTAGAAAAAGAAAAATGGATCGTTGTGGATGCTGGTACACAGCCTACTGGCACACAGACAACTTGTACACAACCTACTAGTACACAAACTACTAATACAACACCTATTGGTATGTGGAAGGAAGATTGGGAGAAGTTGGACAGAAGAGAAAGGAGTATTATTCGACTCTGCCTGGAAGATTCGGTGTTGTTGAATGTCTCGGGAGAATCTATAGCCAAGGAACTATCAGATAAGTTAGGGAATTTGTATCAATCAAAGTCCCCGGTAAACAATTTGTTTCTTTGAAAGAAGTTGTATCATCTTAGGATGGAAGACAGAGATTCTGTGATAGAACATCTAAATTCCTTTAATACTCTGGTAATTCAACTTGTCTCTATAATATTACGATTGCAGAAGAAGATAAGTGTATTACTTTTTTATGTTCTTTGTCAAACTCTTTGGATAATCTAGTTGTAGCAATTAGTAGTACCACTCAATCTACATTGAAGTATGAGGATGTATTTGCATCCTTGTTATCTGAAGAGATGAGGGGGGAAAGAATGGATGGTCATAGAACAAATGCTTTATTTGTAAGAGGTCGTACCCAAGACAAGAATCCTGGTAAGTCTTCAGGTGGGATATCTAAATCTATAGGTAGATCTAAGTCTCCAGGAAAATATTTGAGGAAATATTGGAAGTGTGGTAAAACGGGGCATTATAAGAAAGATTGAAAGTCTAAGAAGTTGTATAAAAAAAAAGGGATGTGATCGTGCCTCTTCCACAGAGGCAAAAACATCCACTGAAAAACAAGGTGATGTTTACCTGGCATATACAAGTACACATGCAGATCATGATGTATGGTTGATCGACTTAGGTGCATCATACCATATGACTCCTCATAGGGAGTGGTTCTGTGAATATGAAAATTACGATGGTGGTGATGTATTCCTAGGAGATGACTCGACAGACATAATCATGGGACGTTTAAGGCTTAAGTTGCTGCTAAAATATGGAAGGATTAGAACTCTCCCTAAGGTTTTGCACATTCCAAAACTATCCAGGAGCCTAATATCTATAAGCAAGTTGGATGATGCAGGAGTGGATACTGTATTGGGAAAGTTCACTTGAAAGATGGTACGAGGAGCAATGGTGTTGATGAGGGGAGTTCGGTGTGGAACTTTGTACAATTTGTTGGGAAGCACTTATACTAATGGGTGTAACGACTATGTTATCCCTGAGCAGACAAATAAATATGATCCATGTGGATATCGGGGGCCACCCATCTTTTCCAAATGGCTCAAAACAGTTTTCTGGCCATTTTGGCAATTTACTATTTTTAGCAGGTTTTAACTTCCGGGGCCATTTTGAGGGCCTAAATGAAGGTTTTTTGAGATCGAGGTTCTCAATGATAGCCGAAGGCATGATTGAGGCCCCAAAATGAATCTCCTCAACGATACCTTTCCAACGAGCTATCACACGCCTAAAATGGAGATCGTATGCAAAAGTTACGACCCGGGGAAGTTGATGCACCAACTTACCCAAACGGGGCCCACATGACTTTTGGCGCTTCATCTCCTAGGGTTAGGTTTTTGGATGTCTAGGACTTTTGGCATTCCCATCTATTGTAAAAGGGCCTTCCGAGCCTCATTGTAACCATCATCTTGCGAATGCGAGTAGCCGTCACATCTCTTCTCAGAGATAAGTTGCCACCATTCAAGCGAGTCTTTCACTCTGTATTTTTACAGTCTCTGTACATTTCTTTCATTAATAGAAATCGTGTATTACTGTATCTCTGTGTTTATGGTTGCATCTCTGATATATTTCTGTTATATTACTGGATATACGTGATATCTCTGTGC
>ML784185.1:519792-570716 GCA_009831015.1 Picea engelmannii
CTCCTAGGGTTAGGTTTTTGGATGTCTAGGACTTTTGGCATTCCCATCTATTGTAAAAGGGCCTTCCGAGCCTCATTGTAACCATCATCTTGCGAATGCGAGTAGCCGTCACATCTCTTCTCAGAGATAAGCTGCCACCATTCAAGCGAGTCTTTCACTCTGTATTTTTACAGTCTCTGTACATTTCTTTCATTAATAGAAATTGTGTATTACTGTATCTCTGTGTTTATGGTTGCATCTCTGATATATTTCTGTTATATTACTGGATATACGTGATATCTCTGTGCATTTTTTTTTTATATCTCCGCTCTCATTTCGTGCCGAAAATAATCCGGATCAAAATAAGACAAGACCAATATTGTACCTGAAAAGAAGACCATGTTGTGGCATCAAAGACTGAGGCATATTGGAGAAAAGGGCCTTCGAACACTACACGATAAAGGTATGGTTGAAGGTATATCTAATTGAACTCTCGATTTTGATTTCTGTGAACATTGCATATATGGAAAATAGAATCGAGTAAGATTTCCATCTAGTGCTACAAGAGAAAAGGGGATATTAGACTTGATACATAGTGATGTGTTTGGACCTGTTCCTGTTCCATCACTAGGTAAATCTGTGTATTATGTTTCATTCATAGATTATTTCTCAAGGAACACATGGATTTATTTTCTTAGAAAGAAATGTGAGGTATTTGATAAATTTAAAGAGTTTAAGGCTCTGGTAGAAAATCAGATAGAGAAGAAAATAAAGGTATTGAGGACAGATAATGGTGGAGAATTATGTGGAAATGAATTCGAAGAATTCTATAAGAAGTGTGGTATAGCAAGGCAGAATACTACTCCATACACACCTCAGCAGAATGGAATTGCAGAAAGGATGAACATGACACTGATGGAAAAATAAAGGAGCATGCTTAGTGGTGTCAAGTTAGGACAGGAATTTTGGGCAGAGGCATTGGGTATAACAAGTTACCTGGTTAATTGATCACCCTCATCATCATTGGATGATAAAAATCCACATGAGGTATGGACTGGAAAGAAACCCTCTCTTGAAAATCTTAGAGTGTTTGGTTGTGATGCTTATGTACATGTTCCAAAGGAAAATAGGAGTAAGCTAGATAAAAAAGTTGAAAAGTGTATCTATATTGGTTATAAAGATGGTGTGAAAGGTTATAAGCTTTGTAACCCAAAAACAGAGAAGACTATTTACAGTCGAGATGTTGTTTTCAAAGAGGTAAAATATGTTTCCAAACAGGAATTCCTACCAAGGCGAGAAGAACCTGAGAAAATAGAGTTGGAGTTCAATGATGCAAAATATGATTCATCTGAAGAAGATGAAGCAGAAGAAGAAGAACCTCATAACCCAATATTGAGGATATCAGTGAGGGAAAGAAGGAAACTAGAAAGGTATATCCCACCTTATTTTCATTCTAATTTTGCTTTATCTATTACTGATAATGATCGCATAATTGTCAGGGAAGAAGTGAATTCATAGGATAGTAAACTCTGGAAGAAGGCCACGATTGAAGAAATGGATGCCTTGGATAAGAATGAGGCATAGGATATAGTTGAGTTTCCAGTTGGTAGAAAATGGTTGTTTAAGAAGAAGTTTAATGCAGAAGGAAAAGTGGAGAAATACAAATCTCGATTAGTAGCAAAAGGTTATTCCCTGGTAGAGGGAATTGACGTTGGTGAGATTTTCTCTCTTGTTTCCAAGTTAACTTCTATTAGATTTATTTTATCTATTGTTGTTTCTTTTGATATTGAAGTGGAACAGATGGATGTGAAGACAGCATTCCTACATGGGGATCTGGAAGAATAAATCTACATGAAGAAGCTAGAAGGATTTGTAGTGAAGGGAAAGAAAGAGTTGGTCTGTAAGCTAAAGAAGTCACTATATGGTCTGAAGCAATCACCTAGGATGTGGTACCAAAAGTTTGACACATACATCCTTGGATTGGGATTTGTGAGAAGAAGGGATGATCACTATGTATATTGCAAGAAGGTTGGTAATCACTCCATTTATGTAGTGTTGTATGTTGATGACATGTTGCTGATAGGAAATAACATGGATGTTATCAAAGAGGTGAAATTGCAGCTATCCTCCAAATTTGACATGAAGGATCTCGGTGCTTCTAAATTCATTTTGGGAATGGAGATTAAAAGAGATCACACAAACAAGAAAGTCTGGTTGAATCAGAGAAAATATGTTGAGACAATATTGCAGAGGTTTAATATGCATGTAAGTGAACCATTCAAGCTTCCTATTCCTATAGGTGTAAAGTTATATGTAGATCAGTGTCCCAATACATGGGAAGAAGAAGAGGACATGTCCCATGTTATGTATGTCGGTGTAGTTGGTAGTTTGATGCATACAATGGTATGTACTAAACCGTACATTGCACATGCAGTGGGAGTTTTGAGCAGGTATATGTCAAAACCAGGGAAGAAGCATTGGATAATAGTAAAGAGGGTCTTCAGGTATCTTCGTGGCACTACCAGTTATGGATTGTGCTACCAAGGAAGACTAGGGTTGGACAGAGTGGTGGACATACATGGCTTTGTTGATGTAGATTGGGCTGGAGATTTGGATCGCATAATATATACAAGTGGGTATGTGTTTAACCTATTTGGAGGATCAATCAATTGGATGAGAAAAAGACAGGCTGTAGTGGCACTCTCAACTACAAAAGATGAATACATGGCATCCACTCATGCAAGAAAGGAAGCAGTATGGTTACAAAGATTGTGTTTAGGTATTGGGTTGGTACAACAAGTAGTGAGATTAGATTGTGACAGTCAGAGTACAATCTTCTTGGAAAAGAACCCAGCTTATCATTCGAAGACAAAGCATAATGATGTTCAGTATCACTTTGTGAGAGACATGGTTGAAGAAAAGAAGGTGTTTTTGGAAAAGGTTGACACTTTGAAGAATGTTGCAAATTTATTGACAAAGTCTGTGAGCACTGAAAATTTATCCTGGGGTAGAGTAAAAATGGGCATTGCTTCCCTGGATTGTTGACTATATAATCATGTGGACCCCTGGATGCAAATAAAACAACAAGTGGGAGAATGTTCGGTATGTGTTATATTCGTTGCATGTGTGTGTGTGGGCATGTCAAATTCAACAACTGTGTCTAGCGATCCCAACTTCCTTCTCTCTTTGTTTCATCTGCATCGAACGCTTCCTAGGAGGGTATAAGGGGGGGGGTAGGTATGGCCCCCTTGATTACGTACAACATTCGAGCCAGCGCCACGAAAAAAAATTGGGCGGTTTTTGCTATTTTTAGCGGTTTTCTAAATTAAATCTAGATTAAGGGATTAGGGTTTTGGTAGCTATGGAATACCTAAAAACATTGTATATATTGTATGGTGAATGGTGAAATTAATATAATGAATATTTAAAAGGTGCGGCACAAAGGAAGGTTGGTTTTTCCTGGTTAAGGGTTTCCAACACAAATCTTTGTGTACTATGTGTATGAGCCATTGATTTTTTATTTTTTTTTAAGAATATTTATGCATTGCTTTAATTCACAGGTTTAAAACTTACAAATGTAATGACTGATAAGCCAAGAGTAAATATAAATAGACACCTAGGAGGTGTAGGGGGGGTTTGGTCTCTTTGATGGTTGTTAGGAGCTACTCATGTGAGATAGAGTAATAGATCTGTAACCCAAATATGATCTAATACCTTTTTGTAATATTTTGAGTTATGGGAGGGAAAAGTGACTAGACCTTGAGGGTTAGATCACAGGATGAGGAGCCTGGTGCGATCTAGTCAGCCTCGTAAATGTAGAGGAGTATGTTTTATGAATGTATAAACGGAGTTGAAGTGTGTGCGGCGACATATGTGACAGAACCATAATAAAAGAACCTTATAGCCAAATATTTGTGGATGTAACCCAGGAGGGGGTGAACCATGGTAAATCATGTGTTATGTGGAATGATTATTGTTTATATCTTTGTTGTCAATGGTTATATCTTAAATGAATGCTTTGATGAAGTAGTTAGATATATTGATTTACATGGATGCATAAGGAACAAAAAAATAACTAAGATCAATGAATGACATAATATTTCTTTAATAACTAGTTATAACTCTCAACACGTGACGAATAGTCCCCCATTCAATCCTAGGCTGCAAGCACTTGAGTATTGCATTCACCCATTAAGACTATCTCGGGTGATACTGCACAGTGCACTCTATGTATTGCGTTGCCTTTTGGTTTTCCAGGAGGGTCGATAGTTTTAGAGGATTTTTTGGATCCCTAGGAGACCTAAACCTGGGTCAATCATGTTAAAGGTATAAATCAGAGAGAAACAAACCAACAAATGGTTCCGTTTCCAGTTGGAATAGCATAGGATTGAGTTGATGGGATCTGTCAAAAATACAGTAAAAGAATGTAAGATCTACAAAAGGTGGGTTAAAAGAATACCGAATCAGACAACAAAAAGGTGAGAGAATGCATTGCTAGAAGGGGATGTTGAGACCATGGAATCCCACAAAAGAAGAGATCGAAAGTTGGTTGAAGACAAAGGAGATAGAGTTTACGTAGAAAGATAACATAAACCCTAGAGTAACACCACGCAAATATCTTGAGAAGTATGTGTTTACTGATCTGCATGAAGTATTTTTCTATGATTTTCCACACTTACTACAGGAGTCGATATTGAGGTTGAAGAATAACCACGCAAAAAATTGGATACGATAGTTAGAGTGGACTTCAGTTTAGATCACGCAGCTATAGCAGGTGAATAAAAAATTCACCCATGCAATATATTTTTGGGTCGACAATATTGTAGTAGGCCTTATAATAGAATTTGCAGTAGACACCGCGAAGTCGTACATCACAACAGAGAAAGACTTTCTACGCGGGCCTTGAGGAAGGTATATTTGATCGATGTATACTTCCATTAAGATATTTCTCTATAAAAAAGGTGTATTGATAATGGAATCAGACAACTAAACTTCCATGCGTGCATGGGGGAAGGGGGGTAAGCACTGACAGAAAAAGAAGAAAGGGATAAAGGAAAGAAGGAGGAAGCCTTGGACCCAATCATGATGGAAGACGACCAGATCAAGTGGATCATGGTGATAGCTAGAAATATGTGCAGTGGCATACCCTACCAATATAAGTTGAACACCAATAAGAGAGCCATAGCCATGAGGAAACGCTTGGCCAGTGATGAAGAGGAGGTAGAGGATCTCTGGGATGTGGATCAGATTGAGGAAATCTTGCGTGCAACATATGAGAGGAAGATGAGAGGTCCCAGAGTGGAAATAGAAGGCAGAAATCGCATCCATATTAATGTTAGTGTGGAACCCATAAACCCATGTGCGACTAACACACCAAAAAGAACACCATTGTTTATACAACTGAATTTCGGGAGAAGGAAGACAGCAGGAAGTCATCCACATAGGGAACAACAACTGGGGGAGCTAGTTTAGGTAGCATTATTCAATTATCTACACCACACAGAGGTATCAATTCAACATTCAGGATGGCAAGACATGATACCACCATCAGGTTACCAGAATTTCGAGGAGAGGCAGTAGAAGACCCTAAGAAACACTTGTTCATTTGTGCAAAGATCTGGGAAGAAAAACATATCACTGATGAAGATACTAAACTTGCATAGCTATCCATCATGCTAAGAGACCACACACTATACTGGTACATGAGTCTAGACATAAACAGTGCACCTGGTACAACAAGGACACTAACAAACATTAATAAATTATTGATTAATGAGTTCCAGAAGCTGAGCTCAGAGGATCAATACATGAACGAGATGATAGAAATCCAACAGAAACCAGGAGAATCTGTCTAGGAAATTGACCAACGATTTAAACATCTAAAAGGGAAATTGAGATACGCCATGACTGACATGTAACATAGGCATATGTTTGTGAATTTTTTGTTACCACACCTGAAATACCCACTCAGACAATAGAAATTCCAATCTCAAGTAGAGGCTCTACAGGAAGCCTTGCAAATGGAGAAGAATTAGTACCATAAAACAGATCTAGTTATAGAGGATTTAAAGGAGGATTTGAAGGAGGATTTGAAGAATATTACCTTCCAACTCAATCAGAATAAGAGCAAGGACAAGCGCGAAGTTGTTTGGTGTACCACATGTAAAACAGAATGAAAACATAAGAACAAATGTCCAACATTCATGCATTATATGGAAACAAGGATGCCAAATCCATTACCGAAAGGAGGACCCTGGTGTGAAATTTGCAAGATGCATGGGCATGATCCATATCATTTTCCTATCATGCAAAAATACTAGACAGTACCAAAGAATGCATACTGCACTTTTTGCAAATCAGTAGGCCATGATGACAAATACTGCAGAGCCATGGATCTGATGAGGGAAAGGATGTCAAACACATATAGGGTGCAACCCAAAATAATGACAAGTCAAGCAGCACCTCAGTTTAATCAGGCACCATTGTAGTATAATACTGTGATATTGTAGTATAACACTGCGCAACCCCAGTATAACCATGTGCAGTATAATTAGGTACCTCAATACAATACACCGCACGGAGATCGCGCTAGGTACAAAGGGGGAGGACAAGGCAGAGGAGGTTTTAGATGCGAAAGAGGTCCAGTATTGTGCCTTAACTTCCAACAACCAGGGCACTATGAAATATAATTCCTTCTACCACCTGTGACATGCATGTATTGTTGTGCAATAGATCACGATATAGAGGATTGCACCACATTGTTGGGGAAGATATAGGACAAATAGAATCAGAACAACCAGAACGTACAGTGGATCTCTACAGAAGCAATAGAAGATAGTAGGAACATCAACATAGTGACATATGGAGGTGCTAAAATAGGAGATGATGTGGCTAAACAGAAACCAATACAGCACCAATGGATTAAGAAAAACACCCACCCACCCAAGCAATTTGATGCAGAAAAGGAGAAGGAGACCTTTAAGGAGGCCAGACAAGAATTTCTCAATAAGAATGTTGCATCTACATCTACCACGCAGCATACCCAAGATGTCCCAATGTATGAAATGTCGTCAACATTGGACCATACCAGTGAATTCCACCCAGGAAACCAAGTAAGTTGTATTAAAACTTTCCTCCAATCCTGTATTCAAGTATTTAAGGATGCATCATCTATTATAGTATTACAGAATCTATCAGATATATGTACCACAAACTCTGAGGGAAAGTTAGAACATAGAATATCCAATCACCTCCATGCCAGAAGGAGAACCAGCAGAGAGTTTAGATTCAATACCAACATCAGAGATTTTAACATGGGCGATGTGATATTAGATCTGGGATCTGAAGTGAATGTGTTTCCAAAAAAGACATGGAAATGCATGGGAGAACCTACCTTAGGCTACTCACCGGTCCAGGTGAAGTTAGAAAACCAACATACAGTTCTACCAATAGGGAGGCTAAAACGAGTGATATTAGATTTGGATGGAGTGTGCACTAAGGAAGACTTTGAAGTGATCGAAATCGTGGATGGCACAACACCATATCCAACATTACTGGGATTGGATTGGGAATTTGACAATCAGGTGATAATTAACCTAAAGACCAGGAAGATGACATTTGAGTCAGTCAAATATAGGTTTTTCACGCCTCTAGATCCATCATAAGCCGAAATATGTGTGGAACCAACATGTTTAGACCTGAAATAAATTAACCAGTTGTACTGAACCACCGCATGCACTAAAGATTACATCAGTCCAACTGCCTATGGTGTAATTAGCTAGAGAATTATCACATTATGCCCTTTCGACTTAGACACAGGTCTGGATAATTGGCAGCAATGCCTACATGAGGTCTCAACCAGAAGATGCACCCGAATAGACTGCGCAGTAAGATGGATTGTGACAGAAGTCAGAGAACCTCCAAGTTTCCATGGAATCAACGAATTGGAAGAATTATTAATGAGATATGAAGAAGAAGTATGAGACAGGAATAGATTTTTAGATCTCCACATTTCACTTAAATATACACCTACAAGATGGTGGGGTGCACAAAAAGAAAAAATCAAGGACTGGTACCAATGTAAGTGATTATTGGGCATCAGGTTTGGTGCAGAATAAAGAAGCAACCAGCACCAGAAATATGACGGACAGGGGGCACCAGTAGAACATTTAGAGAAGTGCAGAGCGTTGTGGAAAATTACACCCCCATAAAAGTGGCCTCATCATTTCATACACACATTAGAGGTCATCCCATCAAAGTGGTATACATACTAGGAACTGTTCAGAGGAACTATGAGCTAGACAGTACTACAACAAAACTTTACAGCCACTTTCTCCTTTGAACATGAGAATCCCAACATAGATGCGGTACTTAAGAAAATAATAGGGGTGATATTCATTAACAAACCAGAATTCAAACTCATAATAGAAGAACAATAGCAGAACATAAAGATAGTGAAAGAATTGTTGTCATGCTACCATCTGCAAGAAAAAGTACCAGAGGAAGATGATCCATGAGATATTCAGATTGAGGAAGTTGAAGGCGAAAGAGAAGTGGAAGGTCCACCTCTAGAATCAGAAGTAATTGATGTTCCAATCAAGGTAAAGAAAGTCAACATTGGGACAGTTGAGAATCCTAATATGGCGAGCATTGGAGACTAATAGGATGAGCAAACAATGGATAGGATAATAGATATACTACACGAGTACAATGAATTCTTCCCAACGACCTTTATAGAAATGAAGGGTATCGCAAGAGAACTTGGAGAGATGAATATCCCTCTCAAACTAGAGGAAAGACCTATCAGACAGAGGCCTTATAGATTGAACCCCATATACAAGCAAAAGGTAAGAGAAGAAATCGACAGAATGTTGGAAGTAGGAATCATAGAACCAGTAGAAGAATCAGAATGGATAAGCCACATGGTAGTTCAAAAAAAAGGGCAAGGAGGCACAAGAATCTGTGTAGATATGAGAAATCTCAATGATGCTTTCCTACACGACCCTTTCCCTACACCCTTTACAGATGAAGTCCTAGAAAATGTAGGAGGCATGGAAGCATACTCATTCACTAATGGATTCTCAGGCTACCACCAATTCAAGATAGCACCAAAAGATCGCAAGACTACTTTTGCATAAGAATGGGGATCCTACCAGTACACAATCATTCCTATTGGACTGAAAAATGCACCAGCAATTTTCTCTAGAGTAGTCATTGTTGACTTCAAAGAATTCATCCATCAGTTTCTAAGAGTATATTTGGATGATTGGACAGTATACAACCTGTTGAAGGATCATGTAGAGGTGTTGAGGCTGATGTTAGAAAGATGTAGGCAATGCCAAATATCCTTGAACATCAAGAAATGTATATTTGGAACACCCTTCAGAATTATATTGGGTCACATAGTATGCAGACAAGGTTTGATCATGGATCCTGCAAAGATTGCATTAATTGTGAACTTACCACCACCGAAATCAGTGTGTCAGTTGAGGGCCACATTAGGACATACAGGATATTATAGAAAAATTATCAAGGGGTATGTGCAGATCATTGCGCCAATGGAGAAACTACTTAAGAAGGATACTAAATTCCAGTGGAATGAGAGTTATCAGAAAGGATTGGACACCCTGAAGGAGAAAATGGTCACAACACCCATCTTAGACTTTCCATATTGGGAGAAGACATTCCATGTGTGTTGGCACAATTATTTGCATAATATATTACCAAACATAAATTATCAACCGGGATTCGTAATCAAAAGAGTTGATGCACTATATATGCCGATAACAGATAGGTTCCTATGTATGTTTAGTATAGATTAGATAAGAAAACCAACAATAACAAAACACTTTGTTTTCAAAGATAACACTCTTCACACAATTCAGAAATTAGAAAGAAAAACTTGCAATCATGCACTCAAAAGATTTTGCATAGATAATGCCTTGCCCATTTACAAGCTCATGAAGTGGAAAGATGGACTTTGAATCTGTTATCTATAGCTAATATCCTTAATAACAACTAACAAGCAAATCTGGGCACACTTCAACAATACCACTCCAAACTTAGAAGAGAGAAATGATAACAAAACTTCTCAAGCAAATAGTGAATCGAAAGTTTCTTGCTTAGATAACAAGTATGTTCATTAGAGGCTCATGAAATGAAGAGATGAACTCAGATCTTGTTCCCTGTAGAAATTAAACTAACAAGTGGGATGCTCCATTAAAGCTCATGTATGGTGAAATATGGAGATCCAATTGTTCCTGCATTACCACACTTTGCAACAAATTCGAATAGTGAAATCAAACAAAATAACATGAAATCAAAATAACAAATACATGAAATGAAAATCTACACTAACAATTTACAATAAGCTTACCAAGCTGGATTGGTGGCCCTTTCCGATGACAACATGGAAGCTTTTAGATCACCAAATGTTAACTTATAAGAGAGACAAAATCACTGAATTCAATCTTGCATTAATCTCCAACAAGTAGGTTTACAAAAAGAGTCTTCTCATGAATCCATCATAACAATTCTTCTTTAAGAACCATTCTTACATCATGATAATTCTTCTCTACTCAGACCTATGAGGTCTTATTTATACATAAAATCCATGCAGGAATGGATGAAACTGAATCCCCAAGCTAAGAAAACAATTTTTACAATTTTAGGATAAATCCCAAAAATCTGTGTTTTTTAAAAATTTGGGCAGATTCGAGTTAGTCCCCCACCCATATCTCCCAAAAAAATTCAAATTTTGAAAAAAAAATCCTATTAAATACTCAATTTATCATATTCTGGACAAAACCCATGTTTTAGAATTTCTAGATCTGATACCATATGCACGGAAATCGAGGTGCAAGTTGGCAGTTTGAGTTTTTTGATAATTTTGGCATAATCATTCCCCCTGAGCTGGATGTTCACACGTGTGATATGGATGAATTATGACACACAATTCCTCATGAAAACATCATTCTGGACAAAACCCATGTGCCCAATTTGCCTCTAAAAGCTTTCCAAAATTTTGAATTATTTCTAGTACCGGATTAACACAAGCTGGTACTGGAATAGGTGAAGAATTGGTACTGGAATAGACTGGGTACCAGATCATTCTGATTAAGAGTCAAAGTGATTAGGATCATACATAATCAAGCATTTAATCGAATTAACTCAATAAAACTAAACAAATCATGATTTAATCATAAGTTACCTCTTATGCACGTGAACAAGGTCATCGAGTGTATTTATGGAGGAAACAGTCAATTAGATACACACAGCATAGGTATAATGGGCTTAGATAGAGGGTAATATAGGGTATTAGAAGTGTCAAAACTGAGACTCAACATTCCCCCATGCTTAAGTCATTGCATGTCCTCATGCAACAATGGTTTTCAAAATTTCACAATTGATGATACTCTTCACTCGATCAAGCATTCCCTGAAGTTTCATCCCTCTTCAGCTCTTAAGTTCCTATTTAAACAATATAAACTTCTTGGCTTATGCTTCACATTCTTACTCATGGAAAAGTAGTTATAGTGGCATAGTGGAGTCATGAGTAATGGATTAGATCTGTTAGTGATTTGATGTTAAGTCTTATCCAATCTATTGTGGATCATAGTTAGGAGAAAGGGATGGATGTGGCTCTAATATGATTATAGGATAGTGGCCAAAATTTTTCATAATGGATTTGACTAATAGCCCCCCCTTGGCTAGATTATCTTTTAAACAAAAGTGATATAAGCATATTTTAGATATCATTTGAAGAGAGGAACACATAAAGGAATACACCCCAAGATGATTAACTCGTTTTAGATCCAAGTTTTTAGGGATGAAGCTCTTCTTTCTTAGGTAAGGTGAATTACATATAATGAGGGTCCCGCTTCTCATGCAAACCTATTTATTTTAAATATAGAACTCTAAAGTGGATACTTGAAGGTTCTTAAGAACATCATCTGAGAGATATAAAGGTCATCTCCTAGCCTTGCTTTGATAATGATTGCTTCAGAATGATACCCAAGGGTTTATGTTCAGTTTTAAGTGTGTCACTTTATGTTTTTTAACTCCCTTTACCCGGCATAGCCCCGCTGTTAGCAGGCCTGTTTAGTACCCCGACGGGTTTACCTTAGTACCGTACAAGCATGGCCCTGCTACCAGCAGGCCTGTTCAGTACCCTGGTGGGTTTACTTGTACTTCATGATACTTCCTTTTTATTATATTACTCAAAATATTTAGAATTATGTATACTGCTCATTGACAGTTTTAGAGTATAAGGAAGGCAGGTGGTACGAGATTTTTTTAGAGTTATTAGGAACATAATTAATTGTTTGCAATTATCCCAAGGGTGACATCATCCACATTCAACTTAAATCTCATCTATACAATGTATAATGTAACGTCTCGGATAATGACTAAGAGGTCCCTCTATTTAATCCTATTAGAGTTCTCATGAAAGTTCATTGCGGTTTTGCAAGGGCGGTCCACCACATGAGGTTTTCATCAATACCTTCAAAGAAAAACTTGTAAAGATAAACTTGGATAAAAACTTGTTTGAATCAACTAGGTTAGTATTAGACATAATGGTGTCACCACTTTTCAATGGATATTTCAATTAGCAATCACTTCTTCAAAATGATGAGGTAATAAGACAAATGCACCCATTATCATATAGAGATAAATGTGAAAATATCTTCTTAAAGGATAGCAAGGATGATTCATTTAGGGTTGAGTGTAGAAATGTAGGAGGAAGATGTACATGAGAGTAAAAACAATTCAACACAAGACTTAAATGATCCTTGATAGAAAGAACATGAAGATATTAGCCCATACCTTTAATTACCTGAAGTGAAAACAATGTTAAGCACATGACAAAGATCATATCACTTTGGCATCAGTACCAGATAAGTAATGGAGTAGGTTTCTACAGTATCGGAACAGATAATATTGGAATAGAGTGACATGGTGGATGATTTTTTCTCATTCATGACGACAACCACTTCACCAAGGAATTTAGTGATAATATACGAGGAGATGTATACGAGGGCTTGCAAAATTTCATGGTAGGGAGCGTTCAATAATTGAGAGTAACCATATGTTTATTGTATAATTAGTCTAATTTATTTTAGTAAAACGAAAAATGTTGATTTTATACGTCCTATTACTTGAAGCATTTAAATTGAGTAGCAAAAACTTTGAGTATAGGATAAGAGCTACCAACACCTCATTACCAGTACTGGATCACCTGAGTATCGGATGGACATAGGGTTGTGCTTCAATACTGGAATATCGCAGAGTTGTGGTTCAGTATTGGAATAGTCCAAACCTCCTCCTTTGGTACCAGATGAGCACACAGGTGACCATTAGTACCAAATGAGCACAGTATCGGATGAGCACATGAATGTTGTTCAGTACCATATGAACGTAGACTTTCTCCTTTGGTACCGAATGAGCACAGAAATGACCATTAGTACAGAAATAGCACAGAGTTGTGATTCAGTACCGAAATAGCGCAGACCTCCTCCCATAGTACCGGATGAATGCAAAGTTAAACATTGTTTGCAGTACCGTATGAATGCAATTCTGTAGTACCGGAATAGAATGGTACCGGAATTCTAGAAATGACTATCAAATCCTAGCACTGAACATGTTGATTTGGTCTCATCGATGGAAGTAGCAAAATAATATGAAGGTTTCAGCAACAACTCCCCCATGCCTAAGGTTTCGCATGGCCTCATGCAAACAATGTGAGATGCTAAAAAATGGATGATCATAGAGTTGTGAACACCTGCTAAAAACAAACCAATAGAACTAATTAAAACTAGATTTTTATTCATCCTTAAAAACAAAAAATTTAGGGAAAATGTCAAAAGTTGAATTATTAGCTATGAATAAAATAGTTTGGACTTAACATTTAGTTTCAACCTCTATTAAAAGATCACTTAATCGATCATCCTTGTGAAATAGCAGTCTTAAAATAGATAGGTAAATATAGAGCATGGATGCATCATTTTAAACAACTTTAAGGAAAAAGAAGAATTTTGAAGAAATAGGTCATGAAGCACTCCTTTAAGTGTTATCTTTCGTTGACAAGGATCATTTTCCTCTTTTGAAACCCTTCCAGTATTATGTGTGCATTCGGAGGATGAAGACATTCCCTTCTCATAAGATTCCAAACAAAATCATCATAACTTTTAAAAAGAAATCTACTATAAGAACAAAAGATCTTAAAATGATTGTTTTATTAGCTTTTGACATTTCAATTTATGAAAAGTATGAAAGATAGATTGCATTGTACTTATGTGCAACATTTATTTATGTATTTACCTATCCTACTGTAATTGAACAAAAGAAAATGTCCTTCAAGTATAGGAATACTTCTAGTGAAGCCATGTGCATAACAAGGTTAGAAATATATCCATGCTCAGGTTTAAAAGATAAATTTTAATGCATACTGGAGTATAAAGGACCAGCTGCTTTGATGATGAGATCAAGCAATAAATAAAAGATTGGTGTGACCTAATAACTAATTGAAACCATATTTCAACAGGATCATTATATTCTTGTTTCTCTTCTTTGTTTAGGTCACACCGAATGTCCCTCTCTACCATGCAATGCAGATTATCCTCTTCGAGATGATTGGTCTTTGGAGTACATACAAGATCTGTTGAGAGGCATGCTAAGGATTCCTCAATCTCAGGTTCCACTGGTTTCTCTCCATTTAATTCTATCCATGATTCTTTATTCCCTTCAACAAATTGACAAGAGGAATCCGACGGGACATCTAACTCTTCATGTGGAGAGACAACTAGATTCTTGACTGCTATGAAGATATGCTCTTCCTGAGAGGCGGATATCCCAGCTGCTACCAGAATGTGAGAAAGTTCTTGGAGGAACATTCTTCAAGTTCTTAATCATCCTTGAATTACTCTAGCTGGTTGATGATACCTGTTTTGCAACACAGATTAGTACTAAGGGGGTTCTTACAGCACCCCAAACATGATTTATCATTAAAGATCTAAATTTTAAAACTATTTAGAAAAGAAAAACACACCAAACTTGATAGGTCATCCATAAAACCAATCCAAAACCATTAAAGAAATCTGATTCTAATACTACCTATTACTGTTTACAACTCCCCGGCAACGGCGCCAAAATGTTGGTGCAATTATTTGCATAATATATTACCAAACATAAATTATCAACCAGGATTCGTAATCAAAAGAGTTGATGCACTATATATGCCGATAACAGATAGGTTCCTATGTATGTTTAGTATAGCTTAGATAAGAAAACCAACAATAACAAAACACTATGTTTTCAAAGATAACACTCTTCACACAATTCAGAAATTAGAAAGAAAAACTTGCAATCATGCACTCAAAAGATTTTGCACATATAATGCCTTGCCCATTTACAAGCTCATGAAGTGGAAAGATGGACTTTGAATCTGTTATCTGTAGCTAATATCTTTAACAACAACTAACAAGAAAATCTGGGCACACTTCAACAATACCACTCCAAACTTAGAAGAGAAAAATGATAACAAAACTTCTCAAGCAAATAGTGAATCGAAAGGTTCTTGCTTAGATAACAAGTATGTTCATTAGAGGCTCATGAAATGAAGAGATGAACTCAAATCTTGTTCCCTGTAGCAATTAAACTAATAAGTGGGATGCTCCATTAAATCTCATGTATGGTGAAATATGGAGATCCAACTGTTCCTGCATTACCACACTTTGCAACAAATTCGAATAGTGAAATCAAACAAAATAACATGAAATCAAAATAACAAATACATGAAATGAAAATCTACACTAACAATTTACAATAAGATTACCAAGCTAGATTGGTGGCCCTTGCCGATGACAACATGGAAGTTTTTAGATCACCAGATGTTAACTTATAAGAGAGACAAAATCATTGAATTCAATCTTGCATTAATCTCCAACAAGTTGGTTTACAAAAAGAGTCTTCTCATGAATCCATCATAACAATTCTTCTTTAAGAACCATTCTTACATCATGATAATTCTTCTCTACTTGGACCTATGAGGTCTTATTTATACATAAAATCCATGGAGGAATGGATGAAACTGAATCCCCAAGCTAAGAAAACAATTTTTACAATTTTAGGATAAATCCCAAAAATCTGTGTTTTTTAGCAATTTGGGCAGATTCGAGTTAATCCCCCACCCATATCTCCCAAACCAATTCTAATTTTGAAAAATGGACCATGTTTTACTCAATTTATCATATTTTGGACAAAACCCATGTTTTAGAATTTCTAGATCTGATACCATATGCACGAAAATCGAGGTGCAAGTTGGCAGTTTGAGTTTTTTTTATAATTTTGGCAGAATCATTCCCCTTGAGCTGAAGGTCCACACGTGCGATCTGGGTGAATTCTAACTCTCGTGTCCTCATAAAAACATCATTCTGGACAAAACCCATGTGCCTGATTTTCCTCTAGAAGCTTTCCAAAATTTTGAATTATTTCTAGTACCAGATTAACACAGGCTGGTACCGGAATAGGTGGAGCCTTGGTACGGAAATAGACTGGGTACCAAATCATGCTGCTTAAGATTCAAAGTGAATAGGATCATACATAATCAATCATTTAATTGAATTAACTCAATAAAACTAAACAAATCATGCTTTAATCATAAGTTACCTCTTATGCACGTGAACAAGGTCATCGAGTGTATTTATGGAGGAAACAGTCAATTAGATACACATGGCATAGGTATAATAGGCTCAGATAGAGGTTAATATAGGGTATTAGAAGTGTCAAAACTGAGACTCAACAATGTGCATGTAGACACATCAGCCATAGCCCTGGGAGTTATTCTGGCGCAACCAGAAGCAGAGGATTTGGATCACCCCATAGCATTTGCAAGTAGAAAACTTCCAAACTCCGAGAAGAACTACAACACTATAGAGCGAGAAGGTATATATATGGTATATGAACTTCAAAATTTCATGCATTACCTACTTGGAAAACACTTTAAAATGTTCACAGATCATTCAGCGCTTAAGTACCTAGTCAAAATGCTAGTGTGGGGGCGGAGAATTTGTCAATGGTTACTATTGTTTCAAGAATTTGACTTTGAAGTCATAGTAAAACCAGGGAAGTTGAACGCATGACATGATCACTTTTCAAGGGTCACCAATGGCGAGGATCCTACAAACTTATAGGATACCCTCCCTGATGCGTAGTTATTTTTAGTTCAGGTCGTGGATGATTATTTTGCTGACATTATTGAGTATTTAAGTACAGAAACTGTGCCACGGGAATTTAACGTTGCGCAGATGAAGAATCTAGTTTTCCAAGCAACCGACTACCAGTTGATCATCGGTCACTTATACAAAATGGGGGCAAAAAACATATTGAGAAGATGTGCACTAGAACACGAAATGCCTAGGATACTGGCAGAAGCCCATGAAGGAATAGCAGGAGCGAACTATGTAGAAAAAGATACAATGTAGAAGGTAGTGCATGCAAGACTATGATGGTCGGCCATTCATAGAGACTCAAAAGAGTACTATAAAAAATGTGATGTTTGTCAGCGGGTTGGCAAACCAAACAGACGGGATGAGATGCCCTTATATCCATAAGTAACGCTACAAGTGTTTGAAAAATAGGCTATTGATTTTGTTGGTCCAATTCACCCACCCGCAAGAAGATCAAGCACTCGATACATTATCACTGCGGAAGAATACCTCGCAATATGGGTAGAGGCAGAACCAGTCAAAGATTACAGCGTAGAGACAGCAACACACTTCATGTTTGAACATGTGCTCACCAAATTTGGATGTCCAAGGATCCTAATGTGTGACAAAGGAACTCACTTTATCAATAGCACTATCAGATCTCTGACTAAATAATTTGAGGTCTACCATCAAAAAAGTATGCCATACCATCCTCGAGAAAATGGAATAGTGGAAGCCTTCAACAAGATTCTAGAGAATGCCCTAACCAAGATTTTCAATGTCAACAGGGACGAATGGGATTCGAAGATGCCAGCAGTATTATAGGAATATAGAACTACCTGTAAGAAGATGACAGGGCAGACACCATTTAGATTGGTGTATGGACAAGAAGTAGTGGTTCCATTAGAATTCTTGGTACCAATTTTGTGTGTCGCAGCAATTACAAACATGACAGAGCAAGGCGCAGTACAAGAAAGGCTAAGTCAACTAATGAACATGGAAGAAGATAGGAGTCTACCAGGATTTCACCAAGAAGTACAGAAAGCCAGGGACAAAGCTTGGCATGACCAACATATTAAGAGAAAAAGTTTCAAGGAAGGATACCTACTCCTACTATATGATAGAAGGTTTTTTCAACATACAAGAAAGTTTAGAATGCATTGGTTGGGACCATTTGACGTCAAGACTATAACAGACAAAGGAGATGTATAGTTGAAGGACTTATGAGGCACAGAACATATAGGGATGATCAATGGGAGTCGACTGAATATGTACAAGGACATTTGACCACCAGCAACTTGATATTTACCGCACAGTACAAAAAAAACATGTGGAAATTCGTGCACGCAGGAGAGCAAATCAGTGCGACGAAAAGAAAAAAGAGTCAGCATGCACAAGTCATTGAGTCGGTGCATCGAAATGAGAATACTGCATCGGAAGAAAAGGGTATAGAAGCTAAGGACTTCGCGTGCCCAAAAATCCCAGCACACCGGAAAAAGGACCGATGGTCGAAAAGCGCAGAAATTCAAAAAATGACGGTTGTGCATTCAGATGCCAACTGGCAGCGACGGTTGGAATTACGACAACCCATACACAGAGATAAATACTGTAGCGTGATAGAAAGGGGAAAATTCTGAAAACAAGACACAAAAGAAAGAAGTTAATGCATACAACGGTACCACGCGTAGGAAACGCTGCCAAAAGTGACAAAGAGACAACTATCAGTGTGGAAAAGTTCTCACCCCACCATCCCACTATAAAGTCAAAAAAAAAAGGGGGAAAAGCAGTTCATTGTGTCAATTTTCAAAGAGAAGAATAGAGAGCTGAGTGAGAGAGAGATCGAGCGGAAATTCGACTGAGAATTCGTCGAGTTCACATATTTTGAGCCTAGACCCTGTCACAATGACACCACCCCGAGTTGGAGAGTCGGGTGGGGCTAGAAGGAACACACGCAGTATTTCTCGTGCGAAAAAGGAAAGGGAGAAAGAAACACATGTAGTGGTGGATGTAAATGAACTCCAAACACCAGAGTATGAAACAAACCTAGTAACGATAGAGGAGGAGAAAAACCCAGTGCAGGAGGCTGGGCAGATGGAGGACCCCGAAATAACAGAGTATGATACTTTGCGGAGTCAAGGGAAACAACAGACCGAGCAGGCCACATGCTTAGTGCCACATAGCCACAGGCTCAGCACCACAGAGCCATGAACCATAGGTAGCACAGGCTGCAGTACATGAGGGTGTACTAGAGGTGGGGGCCTCATCCCCACAAGCCAAATGGAAGGGCCAAGCCGAGAGCAGCGCACATGGAGGGTCACAGCCGCATTCAGAAGGGACCCTGGTTTTGCCAAAATTTAGGAGTGTAGTGCCCGTAGCTGATGACATGGTCGGCGGAGTGACTTCCATCGAATACTTCAACCATGATGTGGAAAATGTCACTAAATTCCCCGACCTAGAATCCCAGAATTATTTGGAAAGTAGGGGAACATGCTCATCTGACATGCCAATGCTCGAGCCAGCAGAGTGGATCCTAGGAATTTACAACACATAAATCATGACCTTACTGTATGTCCCACACTTTGGGAGGGGAAATCATATCAATGCATGCGTCAAGAAACTGCTTTCATGCATACATGATGGAATTTTATGGATGGATAGGATGGTGGATATCACTATGGACCTCATTGTAGGAATCACAGGGCTACCCACAGATGGGGAAAAGTCGGAGCAGTATTTGGAGGACAAAACAAGAGCCAAGGCCATCTCAGATGAGATCATGGCTAAGTATGGTGCAGAGCGAGGTAACAGGGGAATGAGGATCAATGAAATAAATCATCCTGCAACAGGGTTCGCTACCAGACTCCTCGGGTGCAAATTAATGCACAAGTGTCATAAAGAGGAAGTATTGACTGGTGTGGTCATCGCCACCGTGCAGTGTACAAAGGGGATCTCAATGAGCTGGGGCCCATCCCTGTTGAATTCATTCTTGGAGGATTGCAAGGACACACAAGATTGGGGCTCTGAGTTCCACTACTCGTGGTTACTCATCCTCATTGGCTTCATTGGATGGAAAGAACCGGTCTACAACAAGTATATGGAGAGACCGAGGAAGTGAGGCATAGCCAGATACATCTCATTACACAGTAGCGCAGACCCCAATAAAAAGAAAGTGAACACGGACATCCTTGTGAAGTACTTCAAAGAGATGCAGGACCTTATTGTGGACACATGGCGCATTACACCAGAGACATTCCAAGATTTTGGATAGGTTGCCAACTCCAGGGAAACGTGACATAGTTTGTGGATGCAATCAAAGGGAGATAAAAACAAGGAATGGCTCCAACTCAACTACTACGTCACACAGGGGGGAATCCAAAAGGAGGTCCAGGAGTGGCCTGAGGAATGGAATCTACCGGTGATTCCAAGTACAATACCAGGATCACAAACTCATACACATGGAAGATCATCCCAAACGCACCAAACAGGCACTAACGGGGTAGGAACCAAAAAGAGAAATGCCCAAGGCCAAGAGGGGGTAACCACCCCAGCCAAGAAAAAACTGTGCACACATAATAGACCACCAAGGGGTTCTACACAGGCCCCACCGCTCACAGAAAAACCACCAATACACTCAATAGGAGAAGTGTGCACGGAAGAGATAGTCGTCGAGACGTAGGAAATCCCTGAGGTGGAATAAATAGGCACAGGGACACATGAAAACCCTGAGGAGGAAGAACAAGGGACAGGAACCCATGATATTCCTGAGGCCAGAGAAACAGGGACAACCACTGCAGGGGATACCCAGAGGCCCACTAGTCTCGAGTCGTCAGCTACCTAGGAGAAGCAGCTAGAGGATCACACCAGTGGTGGCCGAAAGAAGGAAAAGGCACACAATCCATCGAACGATATCTCACTAACCCCAGAAAATGTGGATTTAGTGGCGACAGTAGTCGAGGAGAGACTAGCTGAGAATCACAGGGCTTCAATCATCAATCAACTGCAAGAGGTGAAAATTGCACTAGAGCAGTCGAGGATCGGGGCAACACATTCACCAAAAGAAACACCTACGCAAGATAAGGAAGCAATTCCAGTTCCTGAGACAATGCAATTTGCAGCACAATCGAGCGCCAATTTTATCACCACGCTGGAGATGATGTTCATTGATGAAGAAACAGTGCAGAAACCCCTTAAAGACATTGAGACGTTGGATGTGGCATTGGCCAAGATTCCAACAAAAGCGTTGTACAAAATTTAGGTGAGCATCGCGCATGAGATTCAGTCCAGAGAAAGAGTGGATGCCAAAAACCTACAGGTAGCTCAGACCGAGAATATCTTGATGAAGGAAGCCTTTAGCCTTGAATCACAACAGAAAGAGTGAGCGTAGCAGAAAGTGGAGGAGATGGAACAGCAAATCCATATGTTGTTTCAAGCAATTTCCAAAAGCACAAGCGATGAGGTAGGTTCATCGGAAGAAACATTGCGCGGGATAGGGAAAACTATCCAAGAATACAAGGAGAAGATCAAAGAGATGGAGGAGCACATCACACCCACTACTCCTCCAGAAGTCAGAGTGCAATGAGAACAGGAGGAAAAAGAAGCTACTGAGGCCATCGTCCAAAGAATAATGAAATTCATTGAGTTGTTAGAGTGCACAACTAATTCAGGTGGATATCTGTGGCCACCCTCCTTTTCCAACTGGCTCAAAACAGTTTTCTGGCAATTTTGGTAATTTACTATTTTTAGCAGTTTTTAACTTTCAGGGCCATTTTGAGGCCCTAAACAATGTTTTTTGAAAAACGGGGAGAATTATGAAATTTCCTTCGATATTTCCTCTAAAATGAATCTCCTCGACAATACCTTTCCAACGGGCTATCATGCGCCTAAAATGGAGATCATATGCAAAAGTTACGACCCCGGGAAGTTGATGTACTAACTTACTCAAACAAGGCCCACATGACTTTTGGCACTTTATCTCCTAGGGTTAGGTTTTTGGATGTCTCAGGTTTTTGGTGTAACATCCCCGGCCCTCCAGAGACCGACTAACTCTACCACGCGGAATATACACTTATATGATATATATGTGCATTTTAATGAATTAAAAACACTTAACACAATAAACACAGAATTATTGCTACCAGTTTAGAATCAATGGAACTAACCGTAATTCATATACGCAATGAAATACATGATAACATTCAAGCATCACAAAACATGCATAAAATACATAATTAAGCACAACAATGCTACTTATATTTTAGCTAGAGTAAATCCACCAACTGCGTGCAAACCTTCCATGAACCTCCCAACCTTAGACCGCGTTGCTCATCATTCTCAGCAGTAGGTCACCCCCGAGATGGGACTAAAATCCACTGGGCAAGGGAATTATGGCTTGGAAAGGAAAACAAGGAAGTTTCACAAAGAAACAGGAAGGATCTTTTATCCCAGGAGACACTTACGCCAACAACCCACAAACCCTCATTCCCCACATGCCTGTTGTTGGGCTTGTGATTTAATACATTTTATTTCATATTCTTGGCTTCTTTCAAGATTGAGTTGCTAAGATTTTCATACTTATGAAGTCTTCTTCTTATGGATTCTTGCAAAACCTTTCTCATATGCTTTGGCATTCTTTTGATATCATTGCAACACTATTACAAGAAAATGCATCCATTTTGCTATCACTACTACCTTCAAACATCAGGCACTTCTGATCATGTGTGCAAGCTATTAAATGGAGGTGTTCCAAATATCTATGTTATTAGTGGTATCTCTCATTGTAACAATGGAATGGTAGTTTATAGAAATCGAGATAATGATGAAGGATCATTCGTCCAAGTTCATATACTTGTGTGGAGCCTGAATGGACAAATAGAATGTCACTGAAATGACATATTGTGCATACCAATCTGTGCATTGGTTGAGATATTCATTTTCCTAGGTTCTGGACGTGGCCATCAAGTGTTTAAATGTTGAGCACCATTCCTGGGACATTTTCCAGTCATTGCTACCATACGATTGTGTGGATGTGTTGTGCTCTTTTATAGGTGAAATCGTAAACTTCCTTGAAGACTGCCACATTGCCTCTTGTTTAAAAGATCTCCAAGAGAATTATCAACGCCATGTGTTTACTACCATGCAAAGAAAGTGAACAAGCCAATATCCAAGGCAATCCACCTAGCTCTATTCTTCTATGAATTGGTCAAATTCTCCTCAAATGTAAATGGTGGACATCCCATTCATGCTAAACTATCTTCTCAGCTCCTTCTGTTTTGATCTTTTCTAGGTGTTTCTTTTACATTCTAAGAATAAATGTATTGCCTTATCTCATGACACTTCGTGTCATGAGATTAAGGCACTCATAAGAATCGGTTGCATAATGTTGTTATCCATTTGTAAATGTAACCATATCACAAATGGTATCGCCTATCTTAAGGGGCGCAGAAGCATTTGGTTGCACATGTAATCGATATAATGCTTATCAAGAGGCAGAGGGTAAGGAACTGAAATAGAATTGTAATTGATCCAAAACTCTATATAAGAGTTGCTATGCTCGATAGAGGGGGACAAAAATTAGATGGAAGGAATTTGTGAATAGATATCGGGGATAGTATTCAGAGATAATAGAACAGAAGGGAGATAGTATGTAGAACAGAGAATAGAAATATAATGGTAGAGATAGATAGCTTTTCATTTGGTATTTGCATTGTTCTTCTTTTAATAAAATAATCAGAGTTGTTCATTTATTTGATTTCTGTCATTATGAGTTTGTTGTTAGTTATATTTAATATGCGTTGATTGAGCCAGTCTGTCGACAGAGAAGGCAGGCCCCCCTTCGATTGAGACAGAGCTAGAGGTGCACGTTTAGTATAGTTTTCAGACCCAGATTTGAATGGTATCCTTCAGCAAGAATAAGATTCTAGTTTTCAATTTCGATTGCTCATTAATTTAGTAATGTAGAGCAATAGTTGTGAGTGTGATATTTATGTTGAGTTTTATTTCATTACAATATAGATTGCTAAGTGAATGGGGAGTGATAAGTTGCAGAGTTAAAGTGTTTCTTGTCATCAGTTTCTCAATAAATTATTTATATGCTTAAAACACATTTTATGAGCTAGTACAGAATCAATGCAGGATTAGTGCAGGATCAGTGCTGAACGAGTGCAGAATAGGGCATATTAGTATAGTTTCTTTCAGCAGTTTCATTTGAAGTAGATTGACATTCTTGAAACTCTCTCTTCAACCATGCACATACAGTGTTGGTTCCTCTAAGTCTACCTCCACGGGTTGACAATTAAATGTTGATTTACATGGTATATATTTAGCCCAACACCTGCTTCACCCCAGGAGGGTACACCTTCACTAATACAAGTCCATCGGCTAGCACACCTCCCTTACCTTGGGCTTCAGCAACAAGATGGACCAAAAGTCTCAAAGTATTGTAGCTGCTACGGGACTCCCTTCCAGGAGAACTCACTTCCTAGCAAACTCTCTCACCTGGGAGAGTTGCTCACAGGCCTAACAACCTGCCTCTTCAACCATTCTTTGACTCAGCTACAGCCAGGTACGGGTGATAGCAACAACAACAGCAAAAGAAATAGGGAAACGGGTATGGACACCCAAAATGGTAACAGTCAAACACTAAGACATGTCAAGGCTCAGTAAGAAACAACCAATGGCAGCAAGCCACACTCAGTCAAGGAATTGTGTGGCCGCAACAGCTAATGGTTATGGAACCACACGACTCAGACAATTACATGGTGCTCGGACTTCACAGGAGACATGGATCAGTCCCTCGGTTTTCACTGGTTTTAGGGTGACTAACCTCACGAGAGTGAAAATGCAAAGCTGAAGGATCTAAAAACTCATCCAGACGCAAGGATGGGAGTCACACATAACGGGAAGTGAACCCCCAACACAATTTGACTCATGGGTTACTAGTTCCATAGATCTGTGATGGATTCCATGGTTCATGGTTAGATAGTGGATGGAGAATGGCAAGCCCACCCCCTAACAGGTTGTCTTTCCCAGCTATAACTGCATGCGCCCAGGTCGACACTTATCTTCCTACAGCTGCATGTGTTCCACTTCACACGTGTTCCCTTTCCAGGAACTCAGAACAACCTCGTTCATGTCCACCTTATCCTTTAGGAAATAATAATAATAAAATATTATTCCCTTAGAGGTAATCCCTCTATCTTAGCCTCTAGGCCTAGACACTTAGCCCCCTCCCTTACCCTGTCTAGTGGAGCTTAGTCCCCCATCACTCTTTCTTCGTGGTTGGTCTACACGCAACGATGTTTATATTTTGTTAATGATTTTTCATAATTACATATACAAAATAGGCTCTTGGCCTTAGCATCCTAGGCTCCTAGCCTAATCATCACATAAGCCTCCTAGCTTATTATAACTCGGATCACCAGCATAACAAACATGTTTACAATTGGTGCTCTACTGGGGGATATTACAATCCCCTCCCCTTATTTTTGCACTATCCTCAGTGCAACTTGTTTATACATATATAATTCAAAAATTCTTCAAAAAGCTCCAAGTTTTAGCTATTGGAAGCCCATTATCCACCTGGTGCTCTACCTTCAAGCACCAATTATGGTGTTCCTTCTACAGGTGAAACTCAATTTCTCTATTCCATAAAGATGCTTCAAGAAAACATTCATCTCATTGCTCCTTGTTACATGATTCAATTAAAACTCATTGAAACCATCGACTGGTTGTAGATCCACGACATTCCACCCAACATTATATCTCACTATTCATAAAACTCTTAGCAGGGATATGGCTCCACAGACATAAACACTCTACTCCTACACCTATTCATTCGGAAGCAACATTAGAACATATATGCAATATGTGTGTGTGTGTGTGTGTGTGTGTATACAAGAAATTCTCATAACATTATAACCTGTATACAAGATACACAACATACAATGAATAGAGAATTGATACTTATCTTTTGATTGAGAAGACCTTCCACCCCTGAGTGGGGATATGACTCCATCGGGGCAATGGCTTCCCAAGATAGCCACAGTCCACAATCCATATCCACATGGTCTAGGCCAAGGTACCAAACCTCAGCAGCACTCCAACCAATGGTCTATCATTCCCCCACATGCATATCCCACCCTAGGAGGGTACACCTTCACTATCACACAGTCCATCGGTTGCTACACCTCCCTTTCCTTGGGCTTCAGCAACAAGCTAGCTTAGGAAGTCTCAAAGCACCATGGCTCCCAGAGTTCCAACTGCCCTCAGATATTTCCAATCAGCATCTTCCCCGAGCTACTCTTTGTAGTCAAAATTATAACTTTAATCAACATCATCTCATTTTCATCACCCACATGCAATTATCATGAGAAAACATAAAATAATTCATTTAGGAACTCCAATTAGTTCAAAAGGGAATTCAACTTTTTTCCCCAAAACATGAAATTCTATTTCATAATTCATCTTGGTTGTTGCCATTTATGAATGCAGTCTTCCTTGTGGTTTTCCACAGGGGCACCAACTGCATAACATTTTTCCTTCAATCCTTCATCTTCCATACAGCCAACAATTGTCAGTATTTGTGTACATCATAATTCAATTGCAATATGTATAAAATCTTATGTAGTGATCCTAGAATTTCCTGCACCTAGTAATTCAATCACAATCACCCAACATTTTAATGAAATAGAATGACTCGTCATTATATGCATATGCATGTTCACAGTAATATCTATAAGTTCATTACTTCCTTTTTCTGAACAAGAAAATTTCTTGTAGTCAATGCTCATGTCACTACTTGACTTGTAACTTTCCTTTTGCAATGTCTAACACCTCCCTGAAATGTCCTCAACTTCATGAGTTAACCACATTCTAGCTGTTAGTAACAATTATTTCTATACAATAATATATATGCATGTACCTACAAAACATATTCAATCATTGCATTTAGTATACAATTCTATCACTTACTATGCATGAGTGCAATTATCAATGCATTCTTATTCATTGCACCTTGTATTGAATTACATAATGCTCTTTATCTCAGTCATGTATCTCACCATCCATAAGTTGGAATTTTGGCCAATGTGTTGACACATTCTCCACACACTTCCTATTATCTTCCCAATTAATTGGATGCCTTTCTTTTCGACCCGAACACTACACCAAGAATATAATTTTGTGGTGTTTATTAGTGTTAGTAAAAAGGTTGCAGTCCAAGTTTTATTTAAAGGTGGGAAGCTTTTAGTACCTTTTTGGCTCATAACATTTCCACATCCATAACTTGCCATATCCAACCATGTCCTAGTCTCATACATGACTAGCTTACTGGCATTCATTCCTATAACAAGTTCATATCTTTTAATTATTTGATTATTACCCCATAACCAAATTAACATGTCATTATGTGCATTTAGAAGCTAAAAATATTTGAATTAATATAGGCCTCTAGCCTTTACCACATCCAATGGTATTCATTCAATAATATAATTATGTGATTTTATAAAATAACTCTAGCTGAGGAAATTCTTACCTAAATTTCCTTTCAGCAATTATGCAAAAAGAGTAATAAAAACTCATACCTGCATGACTTCCATTAATAAATTTTATACTACCTGAATGTATGATGGCAGTAGAAGCTTTCATTCTTCTTTTATCAAGCTTATAACCAACACTTCAGCTCTATGTTTTTTCCTCCTTATGCAATAACATCACCAACAAAACTTGCAAACATGCAAGCATTCTTTCCTCTGGCTGACCCAACAAGACGTAACATACTTTTTGCCACAGAAATTGCAGCAACTTCTTTCTCCCTATAAAACTTTTCCTTGTTGATCCCAAAAGTATACAATTCTTCCTGGATTCCTGGATCTTCTTGTGCTCTCATTGTAGTCACTGTACATGACTATTTCTGCCATGAGCACTTTCAACGTAGTGCCCCCACCTCTGTTGGGTCTGCTGACCTCCCGGTCAATGGATTTTTCAATCTTCTGAGTCGAATTGACTCTTTGGGCTCGTGATTGAACCCAAAACAATTATACGCAGGCCACCTTTTCT
Organism: Picea engelmannii; assembly: GCA_009831015.1. Classification (NCBI taxonomy): domain Eukaryota; kingdom Viridiplantae; phylum Streptophyta; class Pinopsida; order Pinales; family Pinaceae; genus Picea; species Picea engelmannii. The sequence goes on from ML784185.1 coordinate 548,031, forward strand.
CCTTTAGGTGCAGGTCCTATGATACTCGTGCCCTATGCCTGTGTGCTTCTGAAATGTCGAGTTTCAGGTGCTAGCTCCTTTTTCATTAGCCCCTTCCTTCATATGTCCCTAGGCTATGACCTCATGGAAAACTATGATTGCGAGCATGGACAAGAGTGGTTTTAGGCCAACCCACTTTTATCCCTACAATTCACCTCCAACTACCATGTATCTCTTTTTTAAAACCGTGGTATAAATTGTGGCCTGCTCTCAAATTGTTAACATCCGAGCAAGTTTTGGCCCCACAATCCCACTCGATCATTGATCTGCAATTCCTTGGCAATACCTCTCGATCAATAGTTGTTGTCTATTATTTCCCTGCCTTTGGAAAACTGTCCAATCATCGACCTTTTCCTTTCACGCACGATCTCAGATCTCTGTGATCTGTCAACACATAGCTCCCTTCCAAATCAATGGCTACGATTGATTATGGCCTTCTGGAATTCAAGAGTTTCAAATCTCAGCTCTCTCTTCCTCCTTAGTAGCTATCTTCCAGAGTAGAATATCTGTTGACACCTGTCACTTCAGATGTGCGGCTACGATTTTCTTCGTGAGTCGGACCTTTGGGATTTTTAGTTCTCAAACTCATGTTGCTTCCAGAGAGATTTATCTGAAATGGAAGATTGTTTGCCATGGGTCCTCCTCAATCGACGGTTCCTATCCTACTTTGGGACTTTAGCCTCCTCAACCAGATCGATGGTCCTTTAGCTCCATCCTCGATCAATGATTGATATCTTCTCTGGGTCTTAAGACTTTTCCCCCCTCCGCTTTTCTGTAGTCTAGATCTGGTGCCACGTGTCCTCCTTCACATCGACGGCTCTCATCATTTCGGGACTTTGTGAGTCCACTCTTATGTGCACCTTAAAAGGGTTAAGTCTTGTTCACTTTCCTTGGGATCCAACGGTTGTTGGTCCTTGCACTTAGATGTGACGGATAGATATGATCTCCTCCTATGTGTGTTCCTTCTGTCTGGACGTGAAATTCAAGGACCATATCTCTTGCTCTGCAGCTGATCTAAAGGCAGTTGTTGCTCCTCCTCCTGAGATTTTGATTTCTCCCAAAATGGGAAAATTTTCTAAGTGTCAAGGATTCGACCTTTGATCCTTCTATGAGTCCTTGACTTTGGGTCTCGTCTACGTTTCTGAAAACGCTATCCTTCTTGAGCTTCTGGACTTGGGATAAGTCTGAGTCTTGTGCACCCTTTGCACTATCTCCTCTGAGCTTCTCGAACTTGCTCAGTCTCCCAAGGGATTCTACCCTTCTGCGTCTTCCAAAAGACTTTCTTGTGCCCTCATGGCACGTTCTACACTCATCCTCCCAAGCTTTCGAAATTGAAACAAGTTCATCTCTACGCGCATTCTTTGTGCTTTGAATAGCCTCCAACTGGTTGTCGTTCAACACTTCGTCCATGTGTTGGCCTGCTGCACTCCTTGCACAAGTCTTCCTTCAAAGTGTTCAACAACTCTATGAGTGTCTCCTAAGTGCTCTGTGAAAATTTGATTTGTTTCTGACACTCGTTGAACTCTGCAAACACAACGTGTAGTCAATCGATATTTGTCAGACCATCATTCCTTAACAAATCCCACAACATTCATAAACCAATCTGATTTAAGAAAACATTCATATTTCATTTTCTTTCTGAGCTCTTCTCTGCTCTGTAATAATTTTTGGGCATTATCCCCTTTCTCTCAGTCCCTAATCCATGTGATCATGGGCCATGACCAAGCACTAGATCACTAGGTTCTTACTCGGGCCTTTGGCTTCAAAAGAGTTCAAAGCACCACACAAAAATCTCTCGAATATTCAGATTACCAAACTCGCGAAGTGGGGAGGATCAATCGTCCATGTCTACTCAACATCAGACAGCTGAAATTTACTATGGAACCTTAGGCATTTGATTTCTGTAACTTTGGGTCTTCGGGACTTCGGAGCTTCGGAGGATCTCGCATCCGCACCTTTGAACTGTTAATCTCTGAACATTCCCAATCACCTTTGGTGACATCATTACACCACATCACTTAACTTTTTCCAATTGTAGGGGCATGCAATGGTGGTTTGGAGCAACCCACCTTTCATCCCACAATTCTTTTGATGTTGACACGTAACCCCTCGATGAAATTACGGTTTGGATTGCGGGACCACCTTGGATAACTAACTTTCGTGCAACTTGGGTCCCCGCAATGCCTTGTGGTCGTTGATCTTGATGTATTGTGATCAATGCCAATGTGGGTCCTATGACCTTTAACTTCGTTATGTAACTTTGGGTACCCCTAACCATGCTCATATAGAGTGCCACGTGGTAGAATACTAGCAATTGATGCATGGCCCAATCAGATGGGTGTCACATGTCACGTTCCATATGGCATTTCAATCTTCCACGGGTTCAAAACCCACTATTACATGTAACACGACCCATGTGTCCACGTCAATCCAAGTGATGTCATCATGACTCACTACTTCTACTCTTTGGAGCTCCGGAACTTCAAGCTTCAGCAACTTGCACCCTTCACCATAGCGTTTGACCTTTTACCTTGGCTTGATCCAATGGTAGAGCTCTTCTCCCGAGATCTACAGTGTAGATCCACTTCTGGGACTCCGGGGCTTCGGGCCTTCAACCTTTCTCTTATTTTGCATCAATCATCACCGAAGTCGCAAAGTCCGAAGGGAATCCAGGTTAACCCTTCTGTTCTTTCTCCAGATCTGACGGTCGTAAAGGTTTTCCTTTCCTTCCGAACAGATCTTATGGTTTACATTACTCTTCGGTCCAACATCACTTATGTCGTGGTTTTACAATACCGCTACTCCTCCTGAGCTTCATAACATGGCCAAGGTAACCTCTTGGCTCTCAGGAATATTTCTGAGGTCCAAAATTGGTTCCTCTTAACGCAATTTCCACTTGAAACCTTGGATCCAATGACCACTTATCCAGCCCATCCAGGCTCAACATTGAAACCTTGGGTCAGAACTTGAGATTTTTCCATTTCGACAGCAACTCCTTCTAAAAATATTGCTTCAACTTCCACTAATTTGGCCCATCCAGGCTCAGTGTTGAAGCCATGCTCTCATACCATATTGTAACATCCTCGGCCCTCCAGAGACCAGGTAATCCTACCACGCGAAATACACACTTATATGATATATATGCATTTTAATGAATTTAAAACACATAATAAAATAAACACAAAATTACTGCTACTAGTTCAGAATCAATGGAACTAACCGTAATTCATAGACACAACGAAATACATGATAACATTCAAGCATTACAAAACATTCATAAAATACATAATTAAGCACAACAATGCTACTTATCTTTTATCTGGAGTAAATCCACCAACTGGATGCAGACCTTCCACGAATCTCCCAGCCTTAGACCGTGTTTCTCATCACTCTCAGCAGTAGGTCACCCCCGAGTTGGGACTAAACTCCACTGGACAAGGGAATTCTAGGCTTGGCAAGGACAACAAGGAAGTTTCACAAAGCAACAGGAAGGATCTTTTATCCCGGGAGCCACTTACGCCCACAACCCACAGACCCTCATTCCCCACACACCTGCTCCGCCCCAGGACGGTACACCTTCACTAATACAAGTCCATTGGCTAGCACACCTCCCTTACCTTGGGCTTCAGTAAAAATTTGGACCAGAAGTCTCAGAGTACTATAGCTGCTATGAGACTCCCTTCTAGGAGAACTCACTTCCCAGCAAACTCTCTCACCTAGGAGAGTTTCTCACAGGCCTGACAACCTGCCTCTTCAACGAGTCTTTGACTTAGCTACAACCAGGTATGGGTGACAATAACAGCAACAGGGAAACGAGTATGGACACCCAAAACGGTAATAGTCAAACACTAATACATGTAAAGGCTTAGTAAGAAACAACCGACGGAAGCAAGCCACGCTTAGTCAAGGAACTGCGTGTCCGCAACAACCAACAGTTATGACACCACACGGATCAGACAATTACAGGGTGCTCAGACTTCATAGGAGACATGGATCAGTCCCTCAGTTTTCACTAGTTTCATGGTGACTAACCTTGCGAGAGTGCAGACACAAAGGTGAAGGATCTCAAAACTCGTCCAAACACAAGGATGGGAGTCACACAGAATGGGAAGCGAACCCCCAACATGATTTGACTCACAGGTTACCGGTTTTAGATATCCGTGATGGATTCCCTCGGTTCACAGTTAGACAGTGGATGGAGAATGGCAAGCCCACCCCCTAACAAGATGGATTTCCTAGCTATAATTGAATACGCCCAGGTTGACACTTGTCTTCCTGCAGCCGCATGCATTCCACTTCACACTCGTTCCCTTTCCAGGAACTTAGAACAACATCGTTCATGTCCACCTTAGCCTTTAGGAAATAATAATAATAAAATATTATTCCCTTAGAGGTAATCCCTCTAGCTTAGCCTCTAGTCCTAGACACTTAGCCCCCTCCCTTACCCTATCTAGTGGAGCTTGGTCCCCCGTCACTCTTTCTTCGTGGTCTATCTACACGCAATGATGTTTATATTTTTATTAATGATTTTGCATAATTACATATACAAAACATGCTCCTGGCCTAATCATCACATAATCTTCCTAACTTATTATAACTCGGCTCACCAACCTAACAAAGATGTTTACAATTCATAATTACAACTGGGGCTCTACTAAGGGATATTACATTTGGCATTCCTGTTTATTGTAAAAAGGCCTTCAGAGCCTCATGGTAACCATCTTATTGCGAATGTGAGTAGTCGTCACATCTCTTCTCAAAGATAAGATGCCACCATTCTAGCGAGTCTTTCACTCTGTATTTTTACAGTCTATGTACATTTCTTTCATTAATAGAAATCATGTATTACTGTATATCTATGTTTATGGTTGCATCTCTGATACAGTTATGTTATATTATTGAATATCTGCGATATCTCTGAGCATTTATTTATTATATCTTCGCTCTAATTTCGTGCCAAAAAAATCTGGATCAACAGCTCTGGACTCACCTCCTAGAGAATGGGAGCCTCCAAGAACTACAATAAAAGGAAACCAACATCAACATAGCAATGGAAGAGGTGAAGCAGTGACAGAAAATAGTGTCACTATCGGAGAAGATCAAAATGGCCACCGAGCTAAAATCCCTGCAATTGGAAGAGAAAGTGTTGCAAGCACAGAAGACAACAAGACAAGCGTTGTTGGAGTCCTTGCAAGAAAAGGCAGAGTAGTTGGTCATGGGGAGTGGCACAGCTAAGAAAAACATTGAGCAGATCAGATTCGAAGGTGGAGAGATACTATAGTCTCTTATCACAGAGCAGGTGGTCACCTCTATGGCCGACAAGAGCAGTCAGGCTCAGCAGCAGTGCCGGGGGATAACAGAGATGTATGACACATTGCAGCAAGCAGTATCTGAGTTAGGAAGCAAGCTGTGATAGTGGAATAAGTCAAGCAGTGACTCAGGATGAGTCATGATATCAGTGTTGGGGGCCTGTTGGGCACATGCCCATTTTGGGGAAAAGGCACGACGTGGAGGAAAGACAATTGGTAGAAAATCATATGAGGTGTGCATGCAAGAAGAAGGGAAAGAAAGACAACTGGCAGGAAAAGCAGTGGATGAAAACGTACATGCAAAGGAGAAAAGCATGCAAGGCCAGCATGCAAGAAGACCTAACTAGGTTAGGGTTTTGGTAAGATAATGTAACAGTTTATGAGCCAAGAATAGATATAAATAGACACCTAGAAGGTCTAGGGTGGGTTTGGTGTCTTTGACGGTTGTTAGGAGTTACTCGTGTGAGATAGAGTAATAGGTCTATAACCCAAATATGATATTATACCTTTTTGTAAGATGTTGAGTTATGGGAGGGAAAAGTGACTATACCTTGAGGGTTAGATCACAGGTTGAGGAGCCTGGTGCGATCTAATCAGCCTCGTAAAGGTCAAGGAGTCTGTTTTATGAATGTATGAACAAAGTTGAAGTGCACGCAGTGCCATATATGAAAAAACCATAATAAAAGAGCCTTAGAGCCAAATCTTTGTGGACGTATCCCAGGAGGGGGTGAAAAATGGTAAATCATGTGTTGTGTGGAATGAGTATTGTTTATGTCTTTGTTGTCAATGGTTATATATTAAATGAATTCTTTGATGAAGTAGTTAGATCGGTTGATTTACATGCATGCATAAGGAACAACAAAATAACTAAGATCGATGAATGACAAAATATTTCTTTAATAACTACTTAGAACTCTTAGCGTGTGACTAACAAACCTCCATTCAATCCTGGGCTGCAAGCACTTGAGTATTGCAGTCACCCATTAAGACTATCTTGGGTGAGACTACGCGGTGCACTCTGTGTACTATGTTTTCTTCTGGTTTACCAGGAGGGCCAATAGTTTTAGAGGCTTTGTTGGATCCCTAGGAGACCTGAACCTGGGTCAATCATATTAAAGGTATAACTCAAAGAGAAACAAACCAACAATGGCTACCTCTTCATCTTCTCCCCATTTTATTTATTCGGCTTCCTAAGCTACCTTCTAATTTTTTTTTTCCTCAACCTCGACAGTGAATTTTATTTTCCTCTCTTCTTTCATTGTTTCATCTGAATCAAGAGTTGAAATTCTAGTTGTAGTTGTTGTTGTCACTTCTTCTTCTTCTTCTTCTTCTTCTTATTTCTTTCGTGCCTCTTCTCTTTCCTTTTCCTCATCTAATATCTTTCCCAAAGGTTTTCTTTTTCGCCTGAAAATTACTTCATGATACGTTTGGATGCCACAATGGATATCTTTTTCTTCCCACTTGGTTGATGTATACTCCCATATGTGCTTGTGTTTGGTGCAATACTCCTTGACTATGTTCTTCAAATCATGCCTTCAGAATCTCTCTTCTCTGAAGCAAAATGATAACAATGTGTCCACCTTACATTAAGCATATTTAATGTCTTCGGAAGAGTATGATCTAACCCATAATGGTAAAGGGAGCCAAATGGCCTTCTTATCTATGTAGAGTGTTGCTCTGACTCCATGGATCACAGTTTGATATGTGATTTCCTGCAATACTAACCTATCAGGGACAAACCTAGGGAGTATATGAGGAGCTTTGGTGGACCCATATATCGTTATATACGTTCCATACTCCAGGAGGTATCAGTCTCCTATTCTTCTCAATATTGTTTGGGCCTTGTCAGTCATGCAAGGCATATGCAAGTCAAAGATGAATTGGAACAAGGGTGTTGGGAAGTAATCATAAATTTTGTGATAGTCGATCTTATACTAGTGCTACCAAATCACTTTGTAGTAGATGTGTATGGGAGGTTTGAATAGTTTTTGGGCCCAACCCATCTTTGGATATTAGTGGTAAACACACATCATGTCCAAAAAGTAGGAAGACATGTGGAAACTGGGAAACTCATCGGGGTGGTATCCTTGGACACTCTAAGAGATTCTTCCAAGGTTGTTGACACAATATCATCCCAATTGAAGGATGACCCAATGTTGGCACACTAGTGTATGAGGGGCACCGGAGATAATGTGAATTCAGACATGTCTTGTTCCCAATACAACCTACACAACATTTCCACAATGTATTGGTACGACGTCTTCAATGAGCTAGAGGGATATTCACCTGAGGGTCTAATTTTGAAGGTATTATCGAGATTGCACCAAAATTTGCACAAATATTTTACCTTGATCGAAAATTTCCTAATAAGTTCCTCGTTCAGTGGAAAATCTCCTTTCTCCAAGTGATAGTATGAGGCCATGTTAGAAACTCGGAATGATGTTATGGGTTGTACTTTGGCAATGAGGATGTACCTATTGTCCAAGTCTACATGTCAGACTATCCATGAGATTACATCCACACATGGAAAAATCATCATGTGGGTTGCCACCCTATGTAACTTTGATTTCTAGATGTTCCTGAAGATTTTGAGTTCATCTTCCTATTCTTGAGAGGAACTCTAGTTCTTAAACATTTGGAAGACTTCACCCCACTTAAATGAAGTCCCATTCTCTGTAAATCATATGGTGTCATCATAGATTGGCCATGGGGTGTAAGTCTCTTCTTCTAGATGGCTTCTCTTGGACAGGCCTCTGTCATGGAGATTTCCTTGCATCTGGATTTTGGGTAGCATCAGGAGGTTAATGATAAACTCGTCAATACATATATGTATTGGTTTCTAAGGAGCTACTTTTGCCAATATCAGGAGAAGATTCATCATCTAAAGAGAAGAGGATAATGGGAGACATGGTGAGATTTTGCTTGAGCTTTGTTTAAGTGTCAAATGGACAAAGAGAGATTTGGCGTATCGGTGTCAATGACACCACTTCATCGGTATAAGAAAGTTAGTTCCATAGGTGATTGCATCAACTTCATCGGTATGAAAAGGTTAGTACTGGTATAGTTCTTGTGAGGTTCGTTGATACAAGAAGAGAGTATCGGTGGTGGTGTTGTGAAATTCGTCGATACGGTGAAAGGGAGAGCAGGTGTCGATCAGTCCAACCCTACTGGAAAGCAAAGGCAGTATCGACAAGGTTCGTCCAACATTGTCGATATGGAAACTTTAGTACCGTCGTCGATGAAGCAAATCTCATTGGTATGGAAAGAGAGTATCGATGTCGATGAAGGGAAGCTCGCCGGTATGGAAAAATACAAGTTGGAAAGGTCCATGTGAATATTGTCGATATGGCTCCATCCTTTGGAATTTGGATAAGTACAATACTAGGGCAATGTGATGACCAGAGTCTGGTCGGGTTTTACTCAAGTTCGTCGATAGGAGAGCATTCAGTTGTAGGGTTAGGGTGATGGTGCCTCCAAGGCATAAGGGCTTAGCGTTTTTTTCTCGATGGCTCGAGCAAGAAGACAGAGTAGGGTCGATCGGGCGAAGGTAAGGTATGAAAATGAGTAGGCTTGGGGGTTTGGACTGGTCGACAACAGTTAGGTTAAACCTTCTACTAAGTCAAGCCATCAAGGGTTTTAGGATCCTCGAGGGGGAGGACCAATATTGTTGGGAAAGCCATGGTGCTAGGTAAAAGACATTAGGGCCCAGTTTTGGGGGTAATCCTCCTGGTTGAGGATTGGTTGTCTTTTGGTTGAGTCCATTAAAAGGTTAGGGTTTCCAGATATCGAATGTTTGGATAAAGGTAGAGGGAAGTAGGGTTCTCGATATAGTCACCTCGCAAGGTTTTAAGGTTTTAATAATAAGAAAACCTAACCAACACTAAAAATAGATAAGATATATGGCACTTTCTCTTGGGAAACCTTCTAGGTACTTCTTCTTATTTCAAAGATGGTATGAGAGGTAAATCTGTTGGTTGCATTTTTTGGCAATCTAATCTGACAAGGACATTGAATGAGGCTCAATAATATATACAAAGGCATGCATCCCATGTACTTGACTCCATAAAGTCTTGCTTGTAATTCACAACATTCAACCACTCAAACTAACCCACCGGGCTTATATGTGTGTGTGTGTGTGTGTTCACACTTGCTAACACAATAATTGTTATTACTAACTAAATACTTATTAATTACAATCATTTTTATTACTAAATCCAAGTGTTGCAATATACTTCTACGGGGATAGATGGTTGATTGTAGATTATTTAAAACTTAACTCTTATAAATTATAACATGTTTTCTTATCTTATTGTTTCTCACATCATTCTCTAACTCTAATAAATTTCAATGACTTAATCACAATAATACATCATAAATGTTTTTTACATTAATCAATATATTTTACCTTATTTCCTTCTTAACTAATCCTTGATTTTATTCACACTTATTGTAACATTATAAACCTCATTTCAATTCTATAAGGTTTGCATTACTAATTACCTTTACTAACGTCAGAATTACCTCTTAACTAATCATTAATTTTATTCACATTTATTGTGACATTATAAACCTCATTTCAATCCTACAAGGTTTGTATTACTATTTACCTTCGTTAACTTTACACACAATTATCTATATTTAAAATGTAATATTCTCAACAATAAATTCATTACTAATTATAACTACATTATTTTTAATCATCAAATGGCTCATAAAAATATATTTAACCTTGTGGTCATTTTTCCATTTAATATAACACACACTTAAACTCTATCCAACTAGTAGCTATAACTATCATGGAATTATGGACAATGAAATGCTTGAATATTCAATGGACTTTCAAACATAGTCAATTTGGATTTTAGAAATGGCAAGTATACATTATAGAGATATGATTAATTATCTATCAACTTGAGAATCTATTGAATGTATACATTATTAATGGCTATCAAGTGATCAAGTAGCCTATGGCTTCAAACGAAAATGCAGTGATCAAGTAGCCTATGGCTTCCAATCGAGAGTTAACAAATTCATACAACATGAGGGTCTCTTTTATCAACACATTATTAAAATATTTCCAATTCTAATTCTGTCTCTATATGCAATTTAATTGGAATATTTCTAATTCTAATTCTGTCTCTATATGCAATGTAATTGATTGATTTGATGAATATTTCCAATTTTAATTCTGTCTCTATATGCAATTTAATTGGAATATTTCTAATTCTAATTCTGTCTCTATATGCAATGTAATTGATTGATTTGATGAGGAATTGCATAATATATTTAACCAAAGATTTTTCTTTCCATATAGACATAACATAGAATGCATCATTATCGTTTTAGTTAAAAATAACAACAATTTCTGGTAGTGTGATCTGATGTATCAATTGAAAGAGTCGTAAAACATAAATTTCCCAAAGAAAATATGACAATGTGCATTTTTTTTTATTAACTGCCATAGTTGGAAATGTAAATTAGTTCGGATAATTCATACTATAGAGTTTAATCTTTACTATTATACATAACCAATTATAAAAATAATGAACAATGCATCTATTATAGCTATAGGTAAAATTATAACTTGGGAAAAATTACAGCTTGAATGGATGCTTTTCTTGGGCAAATAAATGATATATCAAGTTTATACTAAATAAAATTAAATTCATACCATGTTTTTCTTTCATTTCTTAGATCTAGTAGCTTTAAATAGTTACCACCAAAATTAATAAAATTTTCATAATTAAATTAAATAAACAATAAAAAATATATACAAAATGATATTAAATGATTATTATTAATGGTCGAATTTGATTCTCGAACTTGAAATGTGGATTGATGTTGGTTGTGGAGCATGATTGTTTTCCTAATTCATATGCAGGTCAAAGAAATTTTAGGATGCACAATTTTTGGTCAAAGAATTTTTTTTTAATGCAATTCAAATATTGTAACTCCGTAGTCAATCTAAACCGTTTATTTTAAAGTCGTAGATCTAACGATAGAAGTTATGTTGGGGTTTTTTTCCCTAGAATAAGGGAATTGTGTTGTGCCAGTAGTAGAATGTGAATAATAAAAGAAGGACCTGACAATTTCTCTAATGGGTGTAGCCCACATTGGGTGAACCACGTATATCTATGTCTCTATTGTATTGTGTATCTTCTGTGTTTTATTTCCACATTTATTTTATTTTATTGCTCTACAATCCTATTTTTCTAACAAATTGAGTCCTTGTGTCAACTTGACAATTGTCGAATGATCCACTGGTTGACCTACCAAATCCACTTGGTACTCTCCTTTCCAAAGACCTCCGAGCTGCAATGGGGTTGTATGGAAGAAATTCCTCACTAGCAATATGATTCAATAATGAAGTCATCAATATTGATAACGATCCCCACTTCTCAACAAACTTAAATAGACCAAACGGTCAACCAATACCAATGAAAAATATTCTTAGCATTACAATATACATCCAACATTATGGTGAAAAAAATATATTTCTTTTAACCCAATCTCTCCTTGTATAGGTTCTATGGCTCATGCCACTTTTGCAACTCATGAAAAAATGTATTTTACAAAATTAGTGTTTACTTAATATTTACCCACCCATGTGTCACTCATATGCACAAGTGCACATATAATTACCTATTTAAAATTATAAAATAATGAATTATCCTTACCCAAATACCACATTTCCAATTTTCACTCCTACTTTCTACTTTCTTGATCTTCTCACCACTTCATATTTTATTGATTATGCATGGAACTTTACTAATGTTATTTATTACTTCATTTTAAAATCTCTCAACCCACTTTTATTTTCCCCATACTTCAATTTGAATTTGAATTCTTGATCATATTTCTCTCAATTTAAGGGTGCACTATTTCTCTCAATTTAAGGGTGCACTATTAATCAGTTTTATTAATTAATAATTTATTTATTTTCATTTGATGTATATTATCCTAATCATATTTATTCTTCTTAATAATTTTAAGTAATTAAATTATCTCCCTTATTATGATATACTAGTTTCTCCCATATATTTATTTATGCTACTATCATTTAATTTATTTTTCTTTATGGTAAATGTACATCTATATATTTTCTTTCTCAATTCAATAACCATGCATGTTAAAGTAATTCCTTTTGATACTTTTGAATTTAACTTTCCTTTTCACTATAAAATTAACTATTCATTAATGATACTAAGGGTCACATGTATCTCGTGCTCTTCAAGAATTACCTTGTTGTATTTTCAAGGGTGCCAAGATTCCCATGCCCTTCAAGTATCTAATTTTTCTTAGTGGGGAAATGGTGCAACATTGGAGACTTTCTTAACTAATTTTTGTTTTCCTTTGTTGAAATACCAATGGTTATTGAGGAATAAGGTTATCACCTTATTTTGCATACCTCAACTAATCCTTGTAAGTGACCAATTCTACGGCCTACCCTCACAACAACATTTAACCTTGAAGTAAAATCATCCTTATCTTTTCAACTCGAGCCATAGAAATGAATGGTAATATATAGGAATGTGAACATTGCTTTGTTTCTCCTGGTGATACTCAATATGCTTCCACACAACACCATTACCCATATGTGGATTGATCGACAAACAAATTCCCTATCCGTGCACATGCTACAATTAATGCATCAATAATTTTCATATCCCAAATAAAATATAATAGAATCACATAACTTATATGATTCCCTAACTCAATCCAAAGTCCAATATCATGTTGATGCAATCTCACGTCAATACACACTTGTGGTTTCATATCACACTAGGCAAACCATCAGTAGCATCTGCAAGTTAATGTATCCAACATTTTCCTTTCACTTTATCCAATTCATATAAGGCAATACCATAAATTGCATCATATCAATGCACATCTAATGCATCTATGTTTTCATATAAACTTTTAAATAAAACAATTCAATAACCATGATTTAAACACAGTCAGATAATTAAAAGTTCATGTTCCATCATAATATCAGTGAAATAATTAGGTCATTTGTAAACAAATCCCCAAACAATAATGTGTAATATAACATAGTTATTGACTTAATAAGAATTGTGACATCAAAGCGAGAATATTGGCACAAAAAACCCATATTCTTGGGTGAAGAAAAACAAAATCAACCACGGAATAAAAATGTGATGCTACCAATAGCACCCTTTTTTTAGGGGGTGGTTAAAATTGTGACTTTCTTGAAAACGTGGCCTTGAAAATCGATATCGTTGTATAAAATTGACCCTCAAATAAAAAAGTGTTGATTCTAGTAGCACCATTTTTTCTTGAAGTTAAAATTATGACCTAATTGAAATTGTGGCCTTGAATATTAGTACCATCATAAATAAAAAGGTGAAAAATGGCTCGTAAATCAAAAAGTGGTATTACAAAAAAAATTATTTATCGATTATTTTTTATTTACATTAAAAAGTAACGAAATTGAAAAAAAAAACTTTGTAAACAAGTTTTTTTTTAAATGAAAAAATAACACATATATCGAATTTGACTGCAACTAATTCGGGTTTTTTCCACTTGGCTCTCTACAACTTTCTATCACCCTAGGTGAGGTAGGCCATGGTTCCAAATGAAGAAGGGTCGTGAGGTGCCTCTTACAACCAAGCCATGGTGCAAGAACATGCAAGCGGGAGCTTCCGTCGGCCATTCTTTGAACCACCAGCGGACCAGCTCTCGCAAATATTCTTCGAAGGCGCAGCTAAGGTAAAAGAAATGGAGATTGATACTGGACTAGTTCAAGCAAAGGAAGCATGTCCTTGGGAACTTGGGAAATGCATACCTCAGGCACCGTTAGCACTGAAATATGTGATCAGCATGCCCATAATCAAAGAACAAAAGCAATACATGAGGGATTATGCATTGGTGGGGAAATTTCTAGGCCTATGGCCCTCCGAACGCGATCTCCTCAAATGGATGCACCACTGGTAGAAACCCAAAGTACATTATGACCTACATCTAGGATCGAACGGATTCTTCACCATCATATTCCACAACCTAGAAGATCGAAACCGCATATTCGATGGGGGACCATACCTTTTCAACTCATCCAACCTCTTTCTGCATCTTTGGACGAAGAAGTTCAACCTGAAAAAAGAAGACTTTGCACATGCACCAGTATGGATCCTTCTATATTCCCTGCCAGGAGAGTTCTGGTTAGAAATACCATTGGGTTTTATGTCAAATCCTCAAAGGAAACCAAGGAGAGAAGGTACACCTCTTATGCTCGCATTTGTGTCTATCTCAATATCTAAAATCCCCTCCTAGGATCCATATCCCTTGAATATCATGATCACGACTGGTCTCAAACCATTGACTATGAGCACATACCTTTTTGTTGTAGAAAATTCCACGAGCATGGGCATCTTTTCAGATATTTCCCTATGAACACTGCGAGCAAGGTCGATAACCTTGAAGAAAGTAAATCAAGAGATGAGTTTACCCATGTGGCTGGAAGGCAATGCCAAACCACCAGGAAAATGATTCAAACTACAAATATGGAACCACCTTCCAACAAATCCTTTGATATCCTTCAACAAATTTCAAAAGACATGGACGAACCGTGTTAGAAAAACAGGACCCCGGAGTAATAAAATAAAACAAATGCGGAAACAAAACACAAAAGATACACAATATAATAGAGACACAGATTTAGGTGGTTCACCCAGTGTGGGCTATGTCCACCAGAGAAATTGCCAAGTCCTTCCTTTATTATTATCCATCAAATGAAGGGATGCAACCTATACAAAAACCCGTTGTAACTTCCTCTTCTTTCTCTCACAGTCTCCTCTATCAGAATACAATACTCTCCATAATGCATAGTCGCGATACATTTCCCTCATAACAGAGGATTTCCTTCTAGGGAAAAAAACCCTAACATAATTTCTACCATTAGATCTGCGACCTTATAATGAATGGTCTAGATTTACAATGAAATTACAATTTGCATTTACAAGGCAATTTTTCCTTTGGGAGCTTTGCCCCCAAACCCCCGTCGGGGGCCCGCTTGCCCCCAGACCCCACAGAGGGGGTACCCCCCCTCTACAATCCCCCGCATGGAAGAGTGTACATACTTCTAGGGTGTAAAGTCTTCATGCGGTATAACCACGACTGAAAGCAAGGACCTCTGAATCAGGAAGATAATCAGGCTCCACAACCAACAATCTCCCACTTGGAGACTGATCTCAACAACTCCACCGTTGTTGTATATACTGGACTCTGAACCTTCTTGGACCTGGTAAATTTCTCATCTTCATCTTCATTCTTGAAGGCCAACTGAAACTGAGCAGGAACTCAGTTTCTCTCTGGTTACTCCCTTTGTTAACATGTCTGCAGGATTCTGGCTAGTGTGTATCTTTTCCAACTTCAAATGTCCATCTTCCAAGGCAAATCGTATGAAGTGGTACCTCAACTGTATATGCTTAGTCTTCAAATGGAAGGCTAAGTTCTTTGCAAGATGAATTGCACTCTCACTATCACAGTATAACCTGTTATTCTCCTTCTTCTTTCCCAATTCCTCCATAAGCCTTTGTAACCAAATCATCTCTTTACTAGCCTCTGTAGTAGCAACATACTATGCCTCAGTTGTTGAAAGTGAAAGAACCTTTTGCAGTTTCGAAATCCAACTTATTGTTGTTCCACCTATAGTAAAAACATGTAGAAATTTTTATACACTTAATGTATTTCTTGTGATTCTCCTGATCTAACAATTGCGCCACTGTTAAATACAGAATCACTTTTACTATTATTCTTGTAGAAAATTAAACCATGATCACAACCACAATCGCAAAGTGAAATATCAATAACACATAACATAGAAGTTTTACCAGGAAAGCATAAAGCTAAAAACCCCACTATCATATATTATGTATATCATGAATCATGAAACAATCTCATACAAAACTCTAATCCAAGAGCTCTCAGTACAATCCAATCGTCTCACACTGTCATACACAAATTAGCAAATACATGTGCCAATTCCTATGTCCAGACAGCTTGCCTCCTCTGCACAATCTCTGCAATTCGAATTCTCACAATGAATTATAATTGTCTAGTTTGCACATGCTCATATGCATATACACTGCATGTGTGATCAAATCACAACTGAGAGCCAAACTGTCCCTTTCACCTGTTATCTCAACTAGGTCTCCACTGGAACTGACATGCATGTAGTTAACTGTGGAAAATCTTCATTTGCATGTGAGTTCACTGATTAACTTAACTCTCACTAGTGCATGTTTAGTTACAACTAGTACAACTGATCTTAACTCACTTAACTACACTTATGATTCTGTTACAAATCCAACTCACTCAGTTATGAATGAAATAATAGATTAATATTTATTGTCCAATTTATTTAAGGGAAAAATAAATAAGACACATATTTCTTGTTGACTTTTCAACACTCCCTCTCAACAAGAAAGGGATTATCCTTCACCCCAATCCTGTCTCTATGATATTTGAATTTTCTCCTGGTGAGCGCCTTTGTCAGAATGTCGACATCCTGATCTTCTGTAGGAATGTATTGAAGCAACATGATCTTCTGCTCCACACAATCTCTGAGATGATGATATCGGATATCTATATGCTTAGATCTGTCATGAAACACAGGATTAATTGAGAGTTTAATGCAACTCTGATTATCACAATAAATATTGTCGGATCTAAATGAGAACCAAACAAACCAACCAAGATCTTCCTCATCCAAATAGCCTCAGATGCAGCTTGGTTGGCTGCCATGTATTCTGCTTCCAGTGAACTAAGTGCCACAGATCTTTGTTTCCTGCTGTACCAAGAAACAGTTGTAGATCTGATACTAAATATCCCCCCTGATGTGCTCTTTCTGTCTGTTGGGTTGCCTTCCCAATCTACATCCATGAAGCCATGCAACTTCACCTCATCCGTATGTTTGTACCATAATCCATACTTAGATGTGCCCTTCAGATATCTCAGGACATGCTTACCCACCTTCCAAAAGAGTTTGGTAGGCTTAACCATCGCTTGACTTAGTTGGTTAACCGCGTAGCAAATGTTTGGTCTCGTGTTCACTAAATACATTAGCGAACCTACTAACTATCAATAGACAGTAGCATCCATTACTTCTCTAGAAGTAGCATCCTCTTTCCTCCAGTTTCCTGGAAGAGGATTATCCATGGGTTTGCAGCCCCCCATGTGAAACTTACCCAGTATCTCTCTTGCATACTTTCCTTGAGACACAAAAAGTTCACCATCTCGTTGCCATATTTCCAATCCAAGGAAATAATCAAGAAGGCCCAAATCCTTCATCTCAAACTCCTTTGCAAGGTCCTCCTTGCATGAGTGTATCAGTTTCTCATCAGCAGTCAATATTAAATCATCAACATAAAGCACAATGATTAAAATCTTACCCTCCACCACAATTTTGTATAGGTTTGCATCCGCTTCACTTTTGGTGAAGCCCAATCCTGTGAAATAGTTTTCTATCTGAGTGTACTAAGCACGGGGTGCTTGCTTCAGCCTATACAGTGCTCTCTTGAGTTTTCACACATGTGACTCTCTGTCAAAGGTCTCAAAACCTTCTAGCTTCTCAATGTACACTTCTTCCTCAATGATCCCATTGAGGAACACAGTTTTTACATCCATCTGATGAATGCGCCAGCCCATCTGCGTTGAGAGTGCAAGGATGGATCTTATGGAAGAGTATCTTGCGACAAGTGCAAAGGTCTCATAATAATCTATCCCCTCAATCTATGAGAAGCCTCGGGCCACAAACCTTGCCTTTTATTTCTCCACACTCCCATCAACAACTTGCTTTACCTTGTAGATCCATCTCAATCCTACCACTGATTTGTCAACTAGTCTTGGGACAATTTCCCATGCACTATTTTTGACAATGGAGTCATACTCCTCTACCATAGCATCAACCCAAGTGGGGTCCTGCATTGCTTCTTGAAAGGAAGATGGTCCAGTCACAATACATTTTCTCATGAGAGCCATGTATCCAGCAAATTGATCAGGAAACTGTCTCTGTCTGCACTGTGAAATAGGGGCTCCTATATTCTGTGCAACATCTAGTCTCAATCTATCAGATTATGTGGTGTGCTTTCTTCCATTTCTGATGGATGGCTCTACTTGAGTGGTTTCCTCCACTCCATGAACCTCTTCATGTGGTTGATCCACATCTTGAGACTCATCCTTGGGAACCAACAGTTCCTCTTCTACATGAAATTCTAGCTCCCTCTCAAGAGACAACCGCATGGCTTTCCCCTCATTGAATTTTATATCCCATCGCATAATAGTCATCTTACTGTTCAGAAAATACATAAGATAATTATGGGGTGTTTCTGTGTACCCCACAAATATCCCAACTTTAGCAGTCGGTTCCAACTTCTTCCTGGCATCCTTGGTCACATGCACAAAAACAGATGAGCCAAAAAATTTTAAATGTGAAACATCAGGTTTCTTACCAGTAAAAGATTCTTCAGTTGTACTCATGCCAAGTACTCTATGAGGACAACGGTTCTGCACATAAACTGCAGTATTTCATGCTTCCACCCACAAATGCATTGGTAGGCCCTGATCATGCAACATCACTCGTGTTGCACCCACGATCATTCTGTTCTTTCTCTCTGCGACCCCATTTTGTTGTGGGTTATGAGGCGCTATGAGTTCTCTTCGAATTCTTTCTCTGCTGCAGAAGTCTTTGAATTTGTTAGAGATGTATTCTCCACCATTATCACTCCTTAAAGCCTTCACATGCTTCCCCAACTCTTTCTCCACCAATGCTTTAAACTCACAGAACTTTGAGAATGTTTGATCCTTCTTCTGCATAAAGAATATCCAACATTTATGAGAAAAGTCATCAACAAAAATAGCATAATACCTATGGTTTGTTGTTGAAGCAACCGAGAATGGTCCACACGCATCTGTGTGAATTCTCTCTAGGATCACCGAAGCACGTTTCTCCTTTTCATGAAAGGTGGACTTTACATACTTCCCCAGGGTGCACCGCTTGCACTGATCTAACTGAGCAAGTGTTCCCCTTGGAAGTCCAGTAGATATCTACTACATGATCTTCAAGGCTCCATGATGAAGATGGCATAATCTCCTGTGCCATAATTCACCAGTTGCAGATACAGCAACCGTCTTGTTCTTCTTCTTCTGCAGACAGTTAGTAGCGAGATGCCCATGTTCATCATAGTGAAAACACTTCACTTTTGACAAATCCAGCTTCTTGACTTTAGACTCGGATTTTGGATGTAATTTCTTCCCTTTCCCTTTCCTTGCCTTGGAAGTCAAAGAAAAATACTCTTCATCATCATGCTTTGATGAAGATTCATCTTTGGTGTTCCTCCTGAACTCCTCTTGCACTAGATCTAACCATAGTTGTTCCCAATCCAGCAATTTTTCCCTTCAATCGGCAGAGTCTTGATAACTGTGCCAACTCTTAGGAATCCCTAGGAGTGCCAAGCTCACCAAATCATCTGCAGCAACTGTTATTCCCACACTTCCAAGCTCATCCCAACATTGGACAAACTTCGTGAGATATTTTGGAATGGTGTCACCCTTCTCCATCTTGATCTTCCTGAGTTTATCTTTGAGCGCCAATTTCCTATGGTCGCTATTGTTTTGTAACAGATCTGTCAAAACCTTCCACATTGCATGCAGAGTGGTTTTCCCATGGAGACTTGAGACAATGTAGTCATTTACTCCTTCCAACAGAATCCTCCTCGCCTTCACCACTTTCTTTTGCCATGCATCAAGATTTGCAATATCTGTCGCATCTGGCTTAGGAACATCGTTGTCAATGTAACCCTTCAAGCCATTGTCTTCGAGTACTACCTCCATCCTGTCCTTCCAAGCAATGTAGTTAGAGTTGCCCTTGAGTGCATACTCCAACCTCAAGCCATTAAAATACATTTTCGATCTTGAATCAAGTGTCGCACCAAGAAAATCTTGCAAATTCGATTATTATCCAACCCAAAACTCAACTCCTACAATCCCTCTTCCCTAGGAGGTTCGCACCCCACCTGAGAGTAGCCTGAGGGAAGTTCGCACCCTGCCTGTGTGTATCCTGTGAACTTGCCTGGGAAGTTCGTACCCTTCTCCACTGTAGCCTGCGAGAATGCCAATGAAGTTCACACCCTGCTTCACTATTAGGGTGAGGGAAGTTCGCACCCTACTAGTGTATTTGCCTGCGAGAATGCCAATGAAGTTTGCACCCTGCCTTTGTCTAGGGTGCAAGAATTATTGTTCTTGAAAATGAGCATAGTTTTAAGTACTAGGGTTCGAACCTGGCTAGAGATGGGACCTGCGAGAATGAAATAATGTTCACACCTCACTTCCGTGACTTCGTGGCCTTCGTGGCTCTGATACCATGTAGAAATTTCGATACACTTAATGTATTTCTTGTGATTCTCCTTATCTAAAAATTGCGCCACTGTTAAATACAGAATCACTTCTACTATTATTCTTGCGGAAAATTAAACCACGATCACAACCACAATCACAAAGCGAAATATCAATAACACATAACACATAAGTTTTACCGGGAAAGCGTAAAGCTAAAAACCCCACTATCATATATTATGTATATCATGAATCATGAAACAATCTCATACAAAACTCTAATCCAAGATCTCTCAGTAAAATCCAATCATCTCACACTGTCATACAGAAATCAACAAATACATGTGCCAATTCCTGTGTCCATACATCTTGCCTCCTCTGCACAATCTCTGCAATTCGAATTCTCACAATGAATTATAATTGCCTAGTTTGCACATGCTCATAAGAATATCCACTGCATGTTTGATCAAATCACAACAGATAGCCAAATTGTCCCTTTCACTTGTTATCTCAACTGGGTATCCACTGGATCTGACATGCATGTAGTTAACTGTGGCAAATCTTCAGTTGCATGTGAGTTCACTGATTAACTGAACTCTCACTAGTGCATGTTTAGTTACAACTAGTACAATTGTTCTTAACTCACTTAACTACACTTATGATTCTGTTACAAATCCAACTCACTCAGTTATGAATGAAATAATAATTTAATATTTATTGTCCAATTTATTTAAGGGAAAAATAAATTAGACACATATTTCTTGTTGACTTTTCAACAAAACATACCATGTGGTTCTCCTCCTGTTGTCTTTATCACCTGCCATATTTGAATCAAAATATCCCTGTAGAAAAGTGTCTTAACCTCCAAAACATAATGCATGAGTAGCAGTACCTGTCAAATACATAAGAATCCACTTTACTATCTCCCAATGTTCTTTACCTGGATTGTTCATATACTTGCTCACAACTCCCACTGCATGTGCAATATCTGGTCTTGTGCAAACCATTGCATACATCAAGCTACCAACCGCTGATGAATAAGGGACCCTGGACATGTATTATATCTCCTCCTGTGTCTTGGGACACATTTCTTTAGTTAATTTGAAATGGTTGGCCAAAGGTGTACTAACTGGTTTTGCATTCTGTATTCTAAACCTCTCCAACACCTTCTCTATGTATTCACCCTGAGACAATGTCAATTTGCGATTTTTTCTGTCTCTTGTTATTTTCATGCCAAGGATTTTCTTTGCAGCACCCAAATCCTTCATCACAAATGAATTGTCTAATTTCTTCTTGAGCATATTTATATCCTTCATATTAGACCCTACAACAAGCATGGCATCTACATACAATAGCAAGATAATATAGCTTCCATTTTCTAGCCTTTTAAAATAAACACAGTGATCGGAATGACATCTACTATAACCATGTTCTGTCATAAACCTGTCAAAATTCAAATACTACTGCCTTGGAGCTTGTTTTAGGCCATACAAGCTCTTCTTCAACCTGCATATCAAATTCTCCTTCCCTTTGACCTCATACCCCTGTGGTTGCTGCATATAAATTTCTTCCTCCAAATCCCCATGGAGAAAAGTTTTTTTTACATCTAATTGTTCAAGATGAAAATATTCTACTACCACAAGACTTAAAATAGTCCTAATTGAATTCATTTTAACAATAGGAGAAAATATTTCATCAAAATCTATACCTTTCTTTTGTGCAAACCCCTTTACAACAAGTCTAGCCTTGTACCACTTTTCTCCTCCATCTTCTTCCTTCAACTTGTAAACCCATTATTCTAAAATGCTCTTTTTCCCACAGGCAACTGCACCAAGTACCAAGTATGATTATTTGCCAAGGAACCATTTCCTCTTTCATGCCTTGCTCCCACTTCTTTTTGGTGTCTACCTGCATTGCCTCTTCATAACATTCTGGTTCACCAGAATCAGTCAACAATAAATAATACAATGAAGGAGAGTATCGTTCA
>ML784185.1:571583-604684 GCA_009831015.1 Picea engelmannii
CAATAAACCCAAGTTTTTCTAGTTGCATCATCAATAAAAGTAACATAATAACGAGAGCCACCAAGAGATGATACCTGAGTTGGTCCCCATACATCTGTATGCACAAGCTCTAACCTTTCATTCTTCTTTTCTTTTTCGACTCTAAGAAATTTGACTCTCTTATGTTTGCCATGAACACAATGCTCACAGAAGTCCAAATCAATTTGTTTAATATCTGGCAGAAAATTTATTTTGTGAAGTATCTGCATACCCTTATCACTCATGTGTCCCAGCCTATGATGCCATAGTGTTGTATCCACTCCTGTAGAAGCTAAAGAGATATAAGAGCCAATATTACCAGTACATAAATACAATGTACCTACCTTCTCTCCTTTTGTTATCACCAATGATCCTTTGATGACCTTCCATGTCTTATCTGTAAATACGGATACACAACCTTCACTTGCCAACTGCCCTGTTGAAATTATATTTTTCCTTAAATCTGGAACATGTCTTACCTCTTTCAACAACCATTGGTTTCCATTGTGTTGCTTTATTTTTACCTTTCCCATTCCAACAATTTTGCATGGAACATCATCACCCAAATGAACCTGTCCAAAATAACCTTGAACATAATCTAGAAAATGTTTCCTATGGGGTGTGGCATGAAATGAATCCCCTGAATATACTACCCAAGACTCAAAAATATTATCTACAGAAAGAATCAAAGCATCTTGTAACACATCACCTGTTACATTTGATCCCTAATTTCTCTCATGTTGTCCATCTCTTTGTTTATTTGGAGCTCTGTAGTCTTTCTACAGATGTCCTTTCTTCCCACAATTCCAGCACTCTATCTTTCCAAGTCTTGATTTGGATCTGCCCTTCCTAGAATCCCTGCGGTTCCCTGAGCCCTTTCCTCTATCCTTTTGTCTTCCCCTGTTCTCCATGTTCAATGCATTACCTGATGTCTCACCTGTGCTTTTCTGTCGCAATTCCTCACTAAGGATAACACCAACAACATCATCAAATTTTAAAGTTTTTGAACCAGAGACAGAGTTACTTACATCCATGACCAAGTCGTTCCAGCTTTCTGGCAATGAGCACAAGATTAGAAGATCCCTAACCTCATCATTAAAGTCCACTTTTACATAACTTAGTTGATTAGTAACCGTATTAAATTCATTTAAATTATCTGCAACAGACCCACCTTCTGACATCTTCATATTAAATAATATCTTCATTAGAAATACCATATTAGACACCGAGGGTTTTTCATACAATTTATCCAACGCGTCCATCAGATCCTTCATTGTCTTTTCTTTCGAAATATTGAAAGCCACCGACGCTGCCAATCTCAATCGTATCATTCCTAGAGCCTTTCTGTTAAGAATCTCCCATTCTTTGTCCTTCATGGCAGTCGGCTTCTTTGCTACTCTGCCCAATGGTAGGAATAGATCCTTCTAATATAAACAATCTTCCATCTGCATCTTCCATAACTAGTAGTTTTGGCCATTAAATTTCTCGACCCTAAACTTTCCATCTTCCGACATTGCTCCCACTCGAACCAGGAACCCTCTTTTCCTGCGAGTTACCTTTCACTCTGATACCAGTTGTTAGAAAAAAAGGACCGTGGAGCAATAAAATAAAACAAATGCGCAAAAAAAACACAGAAGATACACAATACAATAGAGACACAGATTTACATGGTTCACCCAATGTGGGCTACGTCCACCAGAGAAATTGCCAGGTCCGTCCTTTATTATTATCCAACAAATGAAGGGATACAACCTATAGCAAAACCCGTTGTAAATTCCTCTTCTTTTTCTCACAATCTCCTCTCTCAGAATACAATACTCGCCATAATGCATAGCCACAATACATTTCCCTCATAATAGAGGGTTTCCTTCTAGGAAAAAAACCCCTAACATAATTTCTACCGTTAGATCTGCGACCTTATAATGAACAGTCTAGATTTACAATGAAATTACAATATACATTTACAAGGCAATTTTTCCTTCGAGGGCTTCATCCCCAAACCCCCCAACCAGGGGGATATCCCCCCTGGACCCCGCAGAAGGGGTACCCCCCCTCTGCACTCCCCCACGTGGAAGAGTGTACATACTTTTGGGGTGTAAAGTCTTCATGGGGTATAAACACAGCTAAAAGAAAGGACCTCTGAATCAGGAAGATAATCAAGCTCCATAACCAACAAACCGCAGATACCTCCTCAAGTAACTGCAACCCATAGAAACACAAAACACAAACCAACAAGCACCCCCGTCTTGGAGCAGATTCGTCCCTCTTCACCTTCCCAAGCCAAGGATGCTAAAGAATCCAACATTGAATAAGGAGATACCGAAATGGACTTAGATGAACATGATCTTGTTGGAATAGACTTGGAACATTTAGAACAAGCTTATCGCAAGTAGGCACTGTACACCATCCCTTCAGATCAACTACACAAATTTTATAAGGTATTCCTCAACTCCTTAGCGGGTTCTGTGGATAGATATAGTTCTAGCTTGTGCATCCAGCACATC
Organism: Picea engelmannii; assembly: GCA_009831015.1. Taxonomy (NCBI): domain Eukaryota; kingdom Viridiplantae; phylum Streptophyta; class Pinopsida; order Pinales; family Pinaceae; genus Picea; species Picea engelmannii. Next base: position 574,106 of record ML784185.1, read on the forward strand.
TAACAGAAAGAGCAACACAAGCCCCAAAAGAATGAAAAGAAAAGAGGAAGAAAATCTACCAAGCAGCTCATACAGGAAATCGGTCATTTCATGGTAAACTCAGGTCAAATACACCTTATATCTGACATCTTTCCCCCTCTCCCCTCCCCATCCTCATCTTGAAGCTTATCTCTTGAAATATACGTGGTCTCAATGGTCGTATCAAGCAAAGGCTTCTAAGATATTGTATCATAGCATAACGACCCAACATTCTTTTACTTCAAGAAACAAAATGTGCAGGGGAAGAGATGAATCAAATATCTTCTTGATGATGGAAACAAGGGAAAATAATGACCATTGATTCCATATACATGGCTAGTGGGTTGGCCATTCTCTGGAACCCTAGCTCTGTGTTGCTGGAGAATTTATTCACTACCAGATGGACAATCTTGGAAAAATACCGGCTCATTGGCTCCAATAAGTCAAGCTTCCTTACAAATGTTTATGGTTCAATGAATTAGGGGGATAAGCCAAACTTCATTCAAAATATGGATTGGCTAGCTACCCTCACTAATGATCATAGATGGATACTGGGTGGTGACCTCAACATGGTCTGCAACCTAGAAGAGAAAAGAGGGTGGATTCGCATAATTGAGGAGGAAAGTGGGCACTTTCAATCATTAATTGATAATCTTTATCTCAAAGATCTGGAAACCCAAAATTGCCTCTTTACCTGGTCAAATCAGCGTTCAGGGTCCCAACAGGTGGCGTGTTTTCTAGATCGCTTCCTCGTATCAGAATCCCTCTTGATGGATGGCCTATCGCTGGAAGCTAGCATCCTGGACACCTTCGGATCTAATCACTAGCCTATCCATCTCTCACTGAACATCTCTAGATATCCATGGCACAATCCCTTCATATTTGAGCAATTATGGCTCACTCATCTGGAGTTCCAATCCATGGCTCCATCTTGGTGGAGGGAAATGGCCATCCCTCATGGTTCCAGAAAATATTAAAAAACTTTAAGCAGTGCCTCAAGCTTTGGAACAAACAGAACTTCAGGAACATTTTTGAATCCCAAAGGAATCTGAATGATCAAATGAAGCTCCTATAAATCCAAATCAGAAATCAGGGCCTCACGGAGGAACTTAAAGAGTAGGAAACACTAGACAAATAACAGTTGGAAGAAAGTCAGTCTCAAGAGGAAGTTTTGTGGAGGCAAAAGTACTAATTTCAATGGCTTCAAGAGGGGGAATGAAACACCAAGTTCTTCCACTGAGAAAGGATCCAGCAGAGACACATCAATGGCATCACTCACTTGGTCACAGAGCAAGGAAAAATGCTCCAAAAACATGAAGATCTAGAGAAAGAATTGGTCTCATATTACCAAGACCTATTGTCTAAACCCCCCTGGTGATAGATATCCTGCCATAGAAAATACCACTCATCACATTCCAGACATCATAACTTGGGATCAGAACGAAGCCTTGTTACGACCAATCACAATTGAAGAAGTAGACCTAGCACTGCAAGACACTCCCAAAGGTAAATCTCCAGGTTTGGACGGCTTCATGACAGATTTCTTTCAATTCTATTGGCCCATGATATGGGAGGAAGTATGGGAAATCATTGAGGACTCTCGAATTTATAGTTAGGTTCTCCCCACGCTTAATGCCACTTTCCTCACCCTCATGCCTAAAGAAGAACGAGTCACTCATCCTAATCAATTCATACCAATTTCTCTATGTAATGTAATCTATTAGTTGTTAACAAAGGTGATTTCCCAGCGCCTCAAGCCCCTCCTTCCCTTCATCATTTCTCCCTAAAAATTAGGATATGTTGAAAGTAGGAAAATTCTCAATAGCGTCATCCTTACCCATGAATTCATACACTCCCTCCAAAGTACAGGCACTCCAGGTATGTTATTAAAGTTATATATCTCTAAATCTTTTGATAAATTAAGTTGGGCTTACATGAAATCCATTCTTCTTGTTTTTTTCTTTTCTCTTGATTGGGTAGACTAGATTCTAAACCTCACTTCCTTTGCTTTCTTCTCAATATGGATCAATGGTGTTCCCTCCCGCCCCTTCTCGCCCTCTCGAAGAATACGGAAAGGGGATCCCTTGTCCCCATTCCTTTTCATCGTCATGGAAAAATGGCTAAGTTGTTTCATTAAAGCGTCCATAGCTGACAGATCCCTAGCTAGGACCCCCCTTCATGGCATTGATCCCCCAGTTTCCCACAGCCATTTTATAATGACACCTTAATGCTATGCTCCCCTACTGTCCGAGAATCACTTTGGATCCTCTGCATTCTTCAAAATTTTTGTGAAGCCTCGAGAATGGACATTAACCGATAAAAATCCCAGATCTTCTTCTTTAACACCTCAATCCATGTCCAACTTCATATTACCAATATCATAGGCTTCACACATATCTCCCTTCCATCCAAATACCTTGGCATTCCCCTTATAAACAAATCTCTCTGAAATAGCTCTTGGGAGGGGCTCCTTTCCTCCCTAGATAAAAGACTTTCCTCTTGGACTTTTCGCTTGCTCAACCTTCCCAATCGCCTCATCCTCCTCAAGTTTTTCCTTCAAACCCTTCCCATTTATTCCTTATCGGCTCTGGTGACTCCCAACTTCATTTTAACCGCCATCAAAACCCTGTAAAGGAAATTTATTTGGAAGGGGGCAAAGAATGACCGAAAAATAGCTCTAATCAACTAGGAAAAGAATTGCAAACCAAAATTAAAAGGAGGTCTTGGATTAAGGGACCCAACCATTCTCAATAAAGTTCTCTGTGCTAAAATTTGGTGGAGGTGGCTTAAGCACCCCAAAGACCTCTAGGCTCGACTTTGGAGAAAGAAATACGCTCCAAACATCACATAAAAGAAACTAATCAGATGGAATGAAAATAATCTGGGCTCCTTGATCTGAAAGACCGCAAAGCAAAGCCACTCCCTAATTGCAGATCATTCTTTTTAGGAAGTGTGGAATGGAAGAATAGCTTTCTTTTGGTACAAGTCTTGGCAACAATGAACTTCTCTAGCACATGATTCTATGGAAGAAAACTTTATTTCCCCTACCACTCAGACGGGTCTAATCATAGACGTGAACTATTGGTAAGAGGACCCCGCTGGGGCTACCTGGAATCATTGGAAGTCCACCCGCACGAAACTCCACATTCCAATGCACGTGGATCTTTAGCTTGCAACGAGCTAACCATCTCTAGGAAAATTCAAATTCTATAGGGAGAGGACATCTGAAGATGGGGAGCATTCAAAGAAGCATAAAACATAAAGACAACCTTCCACCTTATCCCCTAATATCAAGTTTGGGCGAAAATATGGTTAACTAAGCACTGGCCAAAAATTAGCACATTCATCTGGCTTGCCACACATAAAGGTATCCTCACCTGGGATAATCTCATGAAAAGAGGATTTTTCAGTCCTTCCATCTGCCCTTTCTTCCTAGGAGACTCTAAATCTCAAAATCACCTGCTTAATCTCTGCTCCTATAGTTCACAAATTTGGGACCAATGTGCCATAATCATGCACGTAACGGATCGTAATCAAGAAGGCCTCAGGGAAACCATAGAAGGATGGAGAGACTCATATTTTCATTCTCCTATCCTCAACCACATCTGGAAGCTACTTTCAGGTTTTATCCTCTGGCATATCTGGAAAGAACGCAACAGCCAAGGAAACATCATGCTTATCACTACCAGCAACATTGGACACAACACAAACACCGCAGTTGAGCTCTGGGGTCTTATGAAAGGACTGCAAATTGCTCAAGAGTATGGTCACCATAAGTTGATTGTCAAAGGGGACTCACAAATAATTCTCATCCTATTTGTAAAAATTCTCATGGGGCGGACCCGGAAAAAATTTCCCCTTGCTAGCGAATTACCATAGGACTCAATGTCATTGCAGCTCTCATTCGGCCTCACTTATCTCTCATTATGTCTCATGTTCAGTGGAGAGATAATCAGATAGATGAAAATTTATCCAATATTAGGGTGGCTCTAGACAGACTAGATCTTCTTTGTATGTCCCCCACCCACAATGATCATCCAATCCTCCAGAACTATATTGCTTAGGCTCTCAGCACTGATAGCCCCTTGGATGGGGTGTCAGAAAGATCCACGTGTACATGGGAGAAGACAGAACCTACCACTTCTCCATAGACCACGTGACTGGCACATGTAGCATCCCCCCTTCCTTTATTACCCCTCAATGACTACTAACCGCCTTCACATCTGTGAGATCCTAACTAACTGCTCCAATGTGCCCTTCTCTGGTTTTTTGTCCTGGCGATGGAGGAAGGACGTTGGTCGTCACCTCTGCTTGCATGTGAATTTCATCTCCAGTTTCCTTATTATGGTGACGCTCCTCGGCAACCCTTGCAATCTTCCCTCTTTCCTATTTGCAACCCATGCAATATGTCGACGTCTTTTTTTTTTACATCTGTCTACATACTCTCAACCGCACCTTACCCTCACTCATTGTTGGCTATGCCTCGGCTTCGTGGGAAGCCAAAGTTAGGTCCTATCTGGTACCAAAACAAAGTGGCTATGGTGATTTGGCACCCATATATGCTTTCTCCTTCACCTAGATCCTCTCTCCATTCCTCCACCCAGTCCTCCCCAGGTCAGAGTGGTGTTCTGCCTATATCTTTGTTGTGGGCATGTCATGTGGAGTGATTTGACCTCCACGGTAATTCTCTAGGCTACGCTCCTGGCCCAATCCAGGATATGGCCTTGTCTTCACAGCTAGCCATGGTCCGACCAGTGATTTCACCACCCTCTACCTCCTCACCACCACCCTTTGTCCCCTCACTGCCACCCTCTATCCCCTTGCCACCCTCTGTCCCTTTGCCTTCTCTGGAGGAGTTCTCTGCTCAATTGGAAGAGCCTACGAGACAGACCCATATTCGCTTGGATTGTGCTTCTTGTTCAAGATTCCGCAACTCGGTGTCGATACTACAAGACCTAGTCTTTGTGGTTAGAAAGGACATGGACGACCTGTGCTTTCACCTGCAACACTTGGACAAGCGAGCGGAGAAAATTGAATCTTTGCTCGCAACCCTGCTTTGAACCCTACACTCTCCATAACTAGCCACCAGTGTCCCAGCTACTTCAGAGGCGTTTCTTGCTCCAACTATCTAGGTGATTGTCGAGGGTGACATAGACAAGCGTGAACGCTACACACCATGAGAGCAGGAAGGCACACAAGTGTCAACTTACATGTTTTACTTTGTCAATTGTTAATGTTTTTGTAGGATTCCTCTTAGGCCGTCAACGTCTAGCACAGTTAGATCTTTTTGTCTATCAGGAGTTAGTATTTTTTGGTCTTATAGTCTGCATGAATGGTCCAATTGAATCGGTTTCCCTACAGGGTGATTCAGAAATTGTTGTATAATTTTCAGTTGCTTACAAAGACAAGAGACTAGCTGAATTGGTTTCCCTTCAGGGAAATTTAGCACAAACAATTCCTGGATATCTCAAACGATATTGTAATTTTGTTTCATGAAAGGTAATATATAGATTCTTACTTAAAAAATAAAAAAAAATAACATATTTAAAAAAAAAATGCATAACACATTTTTTTTTTAAATGAAACTTTTAAAAAATATTGAAAAAATTAAAATAAAACATTAAAAAAAGCTGAAAAAAATACTTAAAACTAATTATAAAAAAAAAATAAAAAAAACAAATTATATAAAAAAAAAAATAAAAATAAAAAACTAAAACATAGCAATGCGGGGAGGGAAATTACCAGAATTTACCCTCCCCCAGATATCGGCCCCCATGCCCACCCAACCCATTATTTTCCCTCCCTATCCTTCCTTCTACCCCCTTCATTTCCCTGTCCCTCCCACCCTCCTCTACCCCTTTGCCTCCCCCTTCCCGCCCCTTCTTCCTTAGAACTCCAACAGACCATGCCAACAAGTGGTGTGTTCCAAACTTGCCACTTATTGGCATGGTCTGCAAGTAGAGTAAGGAGGGGAAATGAGAGGTTCGGTGGGAACGGGGATGGATAATAAGGTTTTGGTTTTATTTTTGTTTTATTTCTTTTTAATTTTGTCTTTTAGTTTTATTTTAGATTTTTTTAATAATTTTTTATTTTGTTTGTTGTGTTTTTTTTTTAGGTCGGTTTTTCAAGTTCTTTTTTTTAATTTTGTTTTTAAAAGGTTTTATTTTATTGTTTTTAAATTTTTTAAAGGATTTTTTTTTCATTTTTTTCATACAATTTTTATTTTTTTAAATGTGTTATACAAAAAAAATATTGTTATTTTTCATTCTTTAAAAAAAACTTGTTACAGAGTTTTTTTTAATATATTTATTTTTTAATGTAATTTTTTTTAAATAATAATAAATCAATTTTCAAGTATTATCACTTTTCGATTTAGAAGCCAATTTAACTTTTTTATTTGCATTGTTACCAATTGTCAAGGTGCTAGTTTTAATTAAGTTATAATTTTTAACTCCAAAAATAAAATTGATGTTATTGGAAGCATCATTTTTCAATTTGATAACCAATCTTCCACAATAGTATCAGTTGTCAAGGCTACAATTTCAAACAAGTCACAATTTTAATCACCGCCCAAAAAAGGGTGCTACTAGTAGCACCACTTTTTGAAATGGGGTAAAGCTAGATACTAAATATGACCTCTAAAAAAGTGAGAACTTTGTATTATTCTCATCAAGTTGGTAACTTTGTTATATGTCTCAAAAAATGATTCAAAATGGGGCACTACATATACCCCCTCTTCAGGAAAATTCATTTTAAAGTTCAAAAAAAGTATGGGAATCGTTGATGCATCTTAGCTACAACCTCCTAACTAATGGAACCAAGACTATAACTATCCCACTGGAACTTTACCTAGTCTACCAAACAAAATAGAAGCTATTGAGTGTACTGGTCCAAATGCATATTGACTCAACCATCAGGGCCCCCTCATCTAACATCTACAAATAACTCAGATCAATAACATGAGAAGGATAAAAAAAATACAATGACATAATATCGAGACATGAAAGACATCATGCATACCATTTAATGATGTTAGTAATGCAAGAGGATAAGAAATTAGTCCTTTTTTTTCTAAAAATTCAAAAGATCTTATATAACATGGCAACAACTTAGCTCCTTTACCAAACTTAATTGAGCTCTTCTATGGTCTCACCCACAAAAATACCTTATCTACATTTTCATAATTTTTATCAACTCCGTGTGCATCCTCATAACTCTTTTGTTTGTCTTGTGCTTCTTTTAATATTCCCTTAATCGTCCTCATTCATTCATCCATTTCTTGGATTAATTCTAATCCAACCAAGAATCTATCCTCTATCCTATCCCAACTGAGAGGTGTTCTACATGGTCTTTTGTACAAGAATTCAAATGGTGTCATCTTAATCAAACTTTAGTAACTATTATTATACACAAATTCAACAAGTAGTAAATATTCTTCCCAATATTGTTGGTCCATCAGATACATTCACGACGTGTCTTACAATATCTGATTTATTATTTTGGTCTATCCATCAGGTGTTGGATGGTATGTCATATTGAAGTTAAGTTGTGTTCCCAATGCTTCTTACAAACTCATCTAAAAATCTACCCGTAAATATTGATCTTATTTTCAATATTATCTTTTTAGAAATCCTATGTAACCCTAGTATCTCATTTATGAACACCATCATAATCTCTAGTTCTTCATAAATAGACTTCACTGGGATAAAATGTCCACTCTTTGTCAGAGTCTCTACTCCTACAAATATTAAATCATGTCTCATCGATGTCATTGGTAATCCAACAATTAAATCCATTGAAATCACTTCTCATTTCAATTCTAGTATTGTATGTGGCTGCAAAAAACCTACCACATGATGATGTTCAACCTTTAATTTATAACACTCAAGACATCTAGCTACAACATTTACTATATCCCTCTTCATTCCTTTCTAAATGAATAATGGTTTTAGGTATGTATTCATCTTTTTAACTCACATGAACCATATACACTGCTCTATGAGCTTCTCTTAATTGTGAATTTCACCATTAAATAGTACATATATCCTTGGGTAAAATCATGAAGGTGGGTAACACTTTTGTGAGAATCGGGTCTCCAAAATTCCTAGCGACCTATTTTCGGTCGAACTACTAATTCTTTCAGTCGAAAGTAAAGTTTTTTCGTCCGAAAAATGTCTCGGTCGAACCTTTAGACATCAAATTGAATGGTACCATGAAGATTCCCTTGATTTTTGTGTACCATATTAGTCGGACAGATTCTTTCATCTGGTAACATCTTTTCGATCGAAAGACTCTTTCAGCCGAAAACTTATTAGCGGGATGGATTTTTTTCATCTGGTACCATCTTTTCAACCGAAAGATGTTTCGGTCGAAAGAATCTTTTGGCTGAAAACTATTTTCGTTCTAAAACAACTTTCGACCGAAAACATTTGTGTATATCACTCGCATATCGGTCAATCCACCCTTTTCTGAACTTCTGAGAGTCTGGTGCATGAGAGGTTGGCGGTTGTTGTTGGTCACGGTCGGCATTGGTTGTGGTTGTTGTTAGTTGCAGTTGGCATTGGTCGCGGTTTTTGTTGGGCGTGGTTGGCATTGTTCATGGTTGTTGTTGGTCGTGGTTGGCATTGGAGCTGGACTCTCGAATCGTACTCAATTGTTGGAGTTAGACTCCCGAATCATACTCAACTGTTGGAGTTGGACTCCCGAATTGTACTCAACTCTTACTCTTCTGCTTCAATAAGTAGATTCATATCTTTATAGCCATTTCAATTCATATATGCTGGTAAATTTCAATTCATATATGTTGATTAGAGTGATAGATTCATATCTTCTAGTAAATTTCAATTCATATATGCTGGTAAATTTCAATTCATATGTGGTAAATTTTTTGAACCAAGTAGAGTGATAGATTGAGCATTGTTTCAAAACGATTTTCAACTTATACGAGGTCTCTATTGTTAAGGTGCCTATGTATGCTCTATATGTCATATAATGTAGATTTCATAAGGAGAATCTATCAACATTGATGATGAAATATTAGAAAATGTTGATACGAACAAATTTGGGAAGAAAGAAGCTAAGCATTATATAATATATTGAACTAAGAATATGTATAATACTTTTTTCAAAGATTAATCAGTAACAGTACAAGCTCAACTTTTACTCTGTACAATAAAGTCAAGAAAGTTAAAAGAAGCTACATCATTATTGAGTATTAAAAATTCGACAAAAGATACAAAGGTGAAACAAAATATCTTTGACAATATAACTAGTATATTAAAAGCTTTTGGGAAATCTTGAAAAAAAGATGTCGGTGTTGCACGTAGAGTGATACAAACAGCAGTTGTTTCATCTAGCAATATAAAATATCGTTTGACACAACAAATGGCAAAAGTGATGGGAACCTCAAGAAAAACATTGTACAAACATAGGAAATTTTGATTGCAAATAGATGCAAATGATGAACTTGCATGTTGGACAGTTATTTCTAGACACCCCTACAAATACAAACTTGTAGAAAATGTTAAAGAATTGGCTTGTACTTGTTGGTTGACAGAATATCATCTTTCACCACATACAAGGGATGTGTTGCGACGAAGAATAGCATGAAAACAATATGAAGAACATCAAAAACATATATTGCCAATGACACAAATAGAATTGTTCAATAAGTTCAAAGAAGAACACAAAGAAGTTAAAATTTTCATCAATACATTTGTGCAACAAAAACCATGGTTTGTTAGACCCATCATTGTTCGTGACACTTGTTGTTTTCGTTATCATGTGGAATTTTAGTTATATTACGACACTTTTCTTGATTTTGGTAAGACTTTACGGCCAAGTTCACCTCCTCCTTCCACATTCCGTGCTTTTCTATCTGGAATTATGTGTGAAAGAGAAGGTGATGAATTATTTTACCAAAACAAATGTGTTGGTGGAAAGAAATGTGATCATTGTGGAAATATAAGTTTGTTTCACTCAAAGTATCCTATTGATATGAATGATCAATCATTTTCTATATAACAGTCAATTGGAAGAGATATGAATATATCAGCAGCACGGCTTCACATTCTTCAAATGTTATTTCCAAAAGGATTGATTTGAAAGTAGATAAAATCTGTGTGATAGATTTTTTGAAAAATTTTGAGGAAGAAATTTATAAATACACCAAACATTCACATAGATATCAATGGCAAGACCTACAATTCAAACAATCCCATGAAGTGTTTCCACTAGGGACAATTTTCTTTGTAGTTGATTTTGCAGAGAATTACACATTTGCTACACAAAAAGAAATAGAGAGTGAATATTATCATTCTGATCAAGTCACTATATTTTTCCATGTTCTATATAGACATTCTCAACAAAGTCTTGATAACATAGAAAGAACCAATGAAAATTGGCATGTTATTAAAGAATATCACTTTTATATAAGCGATGATCGAGAACACGATACACATTATGTACAACATTGTTTTGATAAATTTTATGATTCATTGAAAGAATGTAGGATAGGATTCGATTGACAATGGATATGGTCAGATGGATGTGTGGGTCAGTTCAATTCTTCATGATTATTCTATTGGTTGTGTCGTCTTCATAAGAAATCAAACATTACACATTTTTGGAATTTTTTTGAGACTGGTCATGGAAAAGGAGAGCATGATAGTGCAAGGGCATGTGTAAAACAAGCACTTCGAAGGTATCAGATGAACCCTCATGCCAATCGATTTGAATCCGTTGATCAAGTTGTTGAATGGTTCAAACAGGTGCTACCTTTGATGAGAATTTTGAACTAGGATAAACCTATGAGGTTTCTTTCATTGCAGATAACTCCTCACTATGAACTAGGGATACTAATGATGCCTTGGTTCACAACATATGCCTTGGTGATGCCTAAATTCGCAACATGTTGAAGTCTAGTAATGAAGGAACCAAGGTAAAATAAAATTGTAAAAAATGTGGTGTTCGGTTGTTGAATAGGAGAAAATGGCATTTTAAATGAGGGAAATCACCTCGAAATCCTCCTCTTTGTGGAGAAAGGATTTTGGTGATGCTTCGATTCACAACATACTAATGGATCTACATGATTGTTAATCAAAGTTCTTGATGTTTTCAAACATCAAATTATTTGTGTACTACTAATTTACAATATGATATACACATTTCAGTAGTGCACTTAGGTGGATCTCTTATTGTAACACTTGAATGAAGTGAATATAAGAGGCCTTGGATTTAATCGATTGTTTATTATGGTTTACACATTTATTTTTTTGTTTCTTCAAATAACTTTATTTTGTTTATATGATTATGGGTCAATCAAATAATCATATTGTGATATATCCACAACCATATTAACCTGGCTAAAAGAATAAAACCTGTACATAAATTACACTTAGACCTTCTACAATCCTTTTTCAAAATACCATTATTTTCATTTGTTATATTATCTTCATCGATGAACATTTTCAAACCCCAAACAACATGTCTTCTAGCTTCCTCAAAAGTAATTTTAATGTTAAAACGTCACTTTTCTTTCTCTTATTAAGACAACTCAAAATATCTACCTCATTATTATTTTTTTGAATTGTTCTATTTTGTAAATTTAGAGATATTCAAAAAATATATTCAAGAATGCCAAGGATAAGTTTATCATGTGAACTAGTGGATCTACATAATAGTTAATAAAACTGCTTATTATTGTTAAAATTTCATTGCTTTGTTCTTTAATTTGCAAAGTCATACACCTTTTAGGAGTAGCTCATTTAGGTGGATATCCAATTCTGGCACTTTCAAGGATGAAGATACAAGGTCTTAGATTTAATCAACTCTTTATTGTGTTTATTAACTTCACATTTTTATGCCTTTGAATGATTTTATTCTTTCTAGCATTATGAATCACTAAAATAATCACATTACACAATATCCACAACGATATCAACCGCCAAAAGTAAAAAAAAAACATAAATAAATTTCATTTGGTGCCCTTATACAATCTTATTGAAAAATACCATCATTCTTATATTTCTCAAGGAAACACATTTTTGTTTCTTATGAGATATTTGGTTCCATCTTACATCGAAACAAAACAAACATTTCTTTCAGTTTGTTATATTATCTCCAAGGTTTGACATTTTAAAACCTATGCACCATTTCCCGTAACCTCCTCAAAAGTTATTTTGATCTAAACATTATATTTATTTCTCTAGTTAAGAAAACTCCAAATTCCTACCTTATTATGACCTTTTTTGGTTTGAATAGTTTTATTCATAGATGATTTTAGGGGCTAAATTTTGTCATTGGGCTACTTTTCCATGGTTTTTCCCAAACAACAATTCGCCAATTTCCATTTTTTTAAAAACGATTCACCCAGATTCCATAGAATAAAATTATTTTACCTAAAAAAACTCAAAAAAATTATAGAAACTATATAAAATCCTTAGAAATATGAATATTTTTACAAAACTATCGCCGAACATTTTACATTTTGCATATTAAGGACTAGTAAGATTAGTCCATGTTTCTACATTTTAATATAAATTTCCTTCCTTAAAATTATGCTTGGTTTTATTTTATTTTGTATTGCTCTTGTTAAGACAACTCCAAATTCTACCTTATTATGCCTTTTTTGGTTTGAATTGTTTTATTTTATTTTTTTAATTTAAAGAGATTTGCAAAATATCTAAGCATGTAAAGTACAAGTTTATTATATGAATTAGCAAATCTTCACAATAGTTAATCAAAGTGTTTATTATTGTTAAACATTGATTGATTTGCATGTTTATTTGCAAAGTGATACACACTTTTTAAGGGTAGTGCATTTAGGTGGAACTCTTATTGTAATACTTGAACTTGAACTGATGGAGAGTTGTTCATGTCACCTTCATTGATACCTATTCAGGTTTATATTGTTGTACATTTATTTCAATGTGATTATTTGAATGATCTATCTTTTATATTCAAATTTTTAATATTAGTATGTAATTTCTTATTAAAATTTGGCTTCATCATGAGGAAAAATGAAAAACATGTCTTGAGAATGAGTGAGATAGAGACTAGCTAAGGTTGTACAGTTTGTCCAGATATAGGACATTTTAAGTAAATATTGTAAATCATTACAATTTTCAATCAAATTATGGGAATGCAAATGCACAAAAAGCAATAGATTACTGCCATTAATTGCATGTTACTTTTAAATGCCATTTTATTAAACCAATTATAGCTACTGCATCCAACAATTGCTTGCCCACTTCATTAGAAAGATTTGTGTCCTAAACAACAACATATTTTTGGTGAATCCTCATGAAAACATCAAGTTTCATAATCAAGAAACCATAAACTGTCTCTGAATGTTGGAATACAAAGTCTTTGCCACTACATTCGAAGTAATTTCTAACAATAAATGTTTATATGTATTATGCATGTGTCGGGGTTATACAATGAATATTTCTCATGACGGAACATAAAAATACACCATAATTAAAATATGAACAACAATCTAAAGTACATTGTCAAACACTGAGCCAAGCTTCAAGGAAAATATTAGTTAGACTTGTAAAAAGTGGTGCTACAAATGTCAACATAATTCTGAGTAAAATAAATGCATGTTAAAGGCAACAAAGAGTTTTGACCACCTAAAACTTGTTGATTATTTGGGTTGGTTGTCATTGATGTCAACCCTTGAAGAAATTATGGTAGCGAATATCGGTAGCACAAAGGTTTGGGTAATGGACCCAAGTTTGTTTGATGTATAATGGTATGAGTTTTAATATATTTTAAGGTAGGAATATTCTAGATAGATAGTACATGTCATGCCATTTTTAGTGGTATGTGGAACGTCGCATAACTCCTCATGATTAGAGAGTTACGGCCATGTGAAGTTGGAGAACCCTCATGAGTCATCTAGAAGCCCCAAAAGGTCAAAGTAGTCAAAGTGGTTGCAAAGAAGAAATCATTTAAATAATAAAGTGAAGTGATGAGTGCACTATAAGTCAAAGTGGATACAAAAGAAATTATTTAAATAATAAATTTAATGGAGAAATTACTAAGTGGACAAGTGGTTAGAAGTGGGTTAGCCCTAAAATAAAGAAAGTGGGTTAAGATGGTTAGAAGGTAACCCCTTGAGGAAGATACATGAAAGTATAAATAAGAGGCAAGGGTCTCTCATTAAAATACACTTGATCATATTGAATATCTACAAGTGACTGAGGTAACCAAAGGATATCTAAGACGAATTTCAGAGGGAAGGTGAAGTAAAGAAGGAAGAAATTCAAGGGAGGATAAATTATTTTGATGATGCTTTCTAAGGTATGTTATTTACAGGTCATCTCACCATTTTCACAATATTTTTTTTCTAGAATGATTCAGATGGAGAAATCTAGAGGTCATTCAGGAAACATATCCAAGTAGCTCTGATAAAAATTTCATCTTGTGGGTCGTTGTATTTTTGGAGTTACACTCTGTGGAAAATAGGGTTTGTGGCTAGTCCTAAAACAGGTGTTTCGGGTAAAAACGTCATAACTTCTTCATAAAAAATCCAAATTCAGTAAAACCAAATGTATTGGTTAGAGTATAGTCTATAGTATTCTGGGTACCATTTTCATATCCATACAAAAAAAAAATTGTGCGAGCAACGCTCTACAATTTCTCTCTCTAGAATAAGCCAGAATTCAACAAGGTATGCCATTTTTGCTATAACTCATTTTCCGAGAGGTTCCAAGTAGTGAAACCTGGAGGAATTTCATAAAAGACAATGAAGAACATTGTGTATTATTTTCATATATTTATTCATTAAAGGTACATAGTTATGATTATTTCAAGTTAGGGTTGTTGACTAATCCAAAATTAGTTATGTGAGACTAAAGTAAAGTTTGATGAAAATGATAGTCTCTTGTTGTTAAAGTTAAGGAAGGTTTGCAGGTATGTGATCATATACATTGGGTCTATTACAGAGTTACAAATCATATTTGGATAATGAAATTAATGAGGGCTTTTGGTTGAGGTACATGTTGGGTACATGGTTGAGACAAGTAGTTGATGAGTTGGCACATACATGAGGTGTATAGTTTATTATGTTGGTACATCTTGATGAGTCATAGTTTATGTGTATTTGATGCATGATTGGTACATATTTGGTGCATGGTTGATGCACTCGTTGATGGTACAGGTTGGTGCATGGTTGATGCACTTGTTTATCGTATAGGTTGATTACAAGTTGTTTGTTATAGATTGTTACAGGTTGTTTGGTGTAGGTTGATTGGTACAAGTTTATAGCAGTATATCTCATAGTGATAGTGTGACAGTGTTTCCATCATTCTACTTATATTTTCATGGCGGTTAGACGGGGCAAGGACAGGTGGTTGTAGCTAGAGAATTGGGGAGTTGGAGCTTCCCTCAGGTTGTAGCCTGAGAAACTAGGGGGTTGGAGCCTCCTTCCAGTTGCAGATGGAAAACAAAGGAATTTGGTGCTTCCAATAAATGTATTTCTTAAAGACATATTAGAAAAGGCATTATGTGGTTTTCTCCTGCTTTGGGTTTCCAGGTAAAAACATTGGTGCACTGTGTATGTGTATGATTGTTCATTTGTTCATTGTTTATTTACTCTACAACTATTGGATGATAATGCTACATTGATATAACACTTGAATTTTATGGTTAAAAGAGATTAAATTTCTTTATTATTGATTCACCCCCCCTCTCAGTAATCCAACAATTGGTATCATAGCAGGTTACTTCAGGAAATAGTTTAACCACGCGAAGGAGATCATGGATTATTCTAAGAATGGAGTACCACTGTTCAATGGTCAGAATGGTTTAAAGTATGAGACTTGGAGTGGAAGGATGAAAGTATTTTAACAGGTACATGGGTATTATATTTGGTTATCAATCATTACAGGATATGATAGTTCAAAAAGGGAAAAGACTGAAACCAAGAAAGAATTGAAGAAGAATAAAAACATAACAATGGATTTCATCTGGGAAGGATTACCTAATTCGGTAAGAGAAAAGGTTGGTAAATGTTCATCAATCAAATAACTTTGGGATAAGTTACATGATATATACTCTTCACCCATCATAGATTCCAAAAATGCCAAAGAAAATGCAGGTATAGATCAAGAAGAAATATGTTCACCATGTCAAACAGATTCAGAAGATGAAGAGTACATAATCAACAGAGGTATGTTGTTTTGATTTAATTGTGAAAAACACGGACATCTTGAAATAGAATGCCATGAGACAAAAAACCTAATTGAAAAGGAAGACAATTATGAAGAAGAATTGATCAGTGCTTTAGATTAAACTAAGAAAATAAAGAGAAGAAAACAAGTCACTCAAGAAGTAATTGATGAAACAAAAGGAAAGTGCCCGCATTTTTTAAGAAGCCCAACAGGTCATCAAGAACTTAAGAACTCAGCTAGAAGAAGCCATAAATATCAAAGAAAATCTTAAAGATCAAAAACAGTATTTGGAATCCAACATAGCAGCACAGAAGGAAGAAGTAGAAATGAGAGAGAATATATTGACAAAACATCTCAAGGAAAGAACTAACGATATAAACTAGCTTGAGTCATAGTTTGGTCAAGAAGAGAAAGTACTTGAAGAAGAAATAATTACATTAAAAGTTCAACTTGAAGAAGCAAAGAGAATAGAATAAGTCATGAAGTCACATATATTAAATAAAGAAGAAGAGGTTGAGAAGCTTGAAGAAGAAGTTGTCACATTGAGAAATAAAACAGTCAAGCTCAACAAGAACGTTGAAGAGACAGAAACATCCACATCAGTTATAGAGAATGAAGAGAAGCACTCTAGGTTTCTAGAAAAGAAGAATGAAGAAAATAGAAAGAGTTATGTTGAAGTACTCAAAGGAAGGAATCATGGTCAACCATAATCTAAGAAAAATATTGAAGATACATCTTCAAGAAGACCATCCATGTTCAAGCCACAAAGAAGTTTCAATCATGATCATGATCAGTCGAGGAAGAAATTCAGAAGGACTACACCACAAAGAAGATCATTCACTTCCAGGTATGCAAATTTCTTTTATGGTAATTGTTTTTATTGTACTAATTTTGGACATATGGTTGCAAATTGCAGGGATTATAAAAGAAATGTTCAAGCAAGAAGTGCCTATGTGGCCCCATGTAACATTGAATGTTACAAATGTCATAACTATGGACACATAGCTAGTGATTTTATAAGCATGATCGATACTTCCATGAAAGATAACACTGATATCAAATATAAGAAAGTATGGATAAGAAAACATGAACAACAGGTGAACAAAGACCAGGTCTCAGAGATCGCAAGATTGGCAATAAAATGAGATAAAGAAAATTCTACAGAGAAAAATAAAGTCATCAGATACAAAAAGGTTTGAAGAATAACTAAAAGAAAAGAATGATAGGTAAATAAGGAACATGTTCAAGAGATTGTACTTTCAGGCATTGTAGTGAAAGATGAATCCACGAAAAGAAAGAAATAAGTCAGAGCTCAGAGAGATGATGAATCCACCAATGAATATGATGATGAATACACATCAGAGCAGGAATTGTTCTGATCTATCCAGCTTAGAGACTCCCAGGTAGTATGAATATTAGACAAGGGGATTCTATGCGATATATTTGACATACCAAAGAACCATCCTTTGAGCAGCTTGCAGAGTTTGAGTAGACAAATCCAGAGTAGTCAGTTAGAAAAAGTACAGTTTGATAGATTAATCAGTTGTAGTAGTGAAGACTTCATGATAGTATAGTGATAAATGGGTCAACATTATGGACAATTGTGCAGTAGAGTCTTGGACAGTATGGACAGAGATGGATTCGTAAAAACATTTAGCAGGTTTGGATAGATATATGATAGTGGACGAGAGCATGGATTCATAGATTGGTTCAGAGAGTGGTTCAGAGACAAAGGAAGCAATTAGATAAATGTCTCAGATCATGAAACCAACCAACACTTTATGCAAGCATTGTCAAAAAGAAAAGAAAACAAAGACCAGGTTCAAATCAAAGGAATATTCAACAACAAGACCATTGGAAATTGTGAATACTGATCTAGTTGGGCCAACTACAACAAATGATTTCAAAGGAATAAGTCAAAATATTTTGAAAACTTCAAGGTCTACAAGGAAATGGTTGAAAATGAAATGGATTCAAAAATCAAATGTTTGATATCTGATAATGGAGGAGAGTTCACTTCATAGGAATTTAAGGACTACTGCAGCAGGCATGGAATCAAAAGGAAATTATTTGTTGCTAGGACACCTCAACAGAATGGAGTTGTTGAAAGAAAGAACAAGACAGTACAGGAAATGGATTGAACAATGCTAATGGATTCCAAATTGACAGATATGTTTTTGGACACATACAGTGCATACAACAGTTCACATTCAAAACAGAGTAATGCTCATAAACAAAAATGACAAAACTCCCTACGAGCTATGGAAAGGAAGACTAGCAAATGTGAAGCACTTCATAGTATTTGGAAGCAAATGCTACATCAAAAGAGAAGATGGCAGAATGGGAAAGTTTGACTCTCATGTGGACAAAGGAGTACTTGTTGGTTACTCAAGTACAAGGAAAGCATACAAGTGTTACAATCTGAGGTTGAACAAAGTTGTGGAAAGCATCAATGTAACAATTGATGAAACATGTGGACAAGAATTAAAGGAAGAAGAAAATGAATCAATGGAACAGATTTATGAAGAAGAAACAAAAGATGAAGAAGAAGTAGAAGGGGAAGATGAAGAGGATCAAACAGAAGTAGAAGAGCAAGTTCAGCAAGTGTCTCCAAAGACACCTAGAAAATGAGTACAGAAGAATCAACCTTTAGATCATATTATTGGAAAAAAAAAGATACAGGAGTTGAGACTAGAAGAAGAATCCATTCACCAGAACAAACGCACCTAGCACTCTTATCTACGATTGAACCAAGCATTTTTTAAGAGGCCAGCAAGGATGAATTCTGGAATAAGGTCATGGATGAATAATTGGATCAAATAGAGAAGAATGACACTTGGGAATTGGTTCCAAGACCAAAGAATAAGAATGTGATTGGCACAAAGTGGGTTTTTAGAAATAAATTGAATAAAGATGGACATGTTACAAGGAACAAAGTTAGATTGGTATGTAACGGATACGCACAGGTTGAAGGAATCGAATTTGAAGAGACATTTTCCTAATTGCTAGAATGGAAACAATCTGATTGCAGTTAGCCTTTACATGCTCCAATAATATTAAAGTGTATCATATGGATGTGAAATCAACTTTTCTGAACAGGAAACTTGAAGAAGTCTGCATTGAACAACCAGAAGGATTTCAGTTGTTAGAGAACGCAAAGTATGTGTGTAAATTGAAGAAGGCCTTGTATGGTATAAAACAAGCTATTAGAGCATGGTACTCTAGACTGGATAAATATCTACAGCAGGCAAGTTTCAGAAAAGGAAGTGCGGACAATAGCCTCTACGTCAAGGTAACTCAAGATAGTATTTTATCAATTGAAGTTTATGTTGATGATATTATTTTTGGAAGTAATGATGACATGTTAAGCCAACAATTTGCAAAGGATATGCATAATGAATTTAAATTGTCATTACTCGGAGAACTATCCTTCTTTCTGGGTCTTCAGATATGTCAAAGCAACCAAGAAATTTTTATTTCTCAAACTAAGTATATCAGATAAATGCTAAAGAAGTTTGGAATGGAATATTGCAAACCAGTTACTGCTCCTATACAAACCAGTTGCAAGTTGAGAAACGATGATGATTCAAAGTCTACAAACCAGAGGTAATATAGGTCAATGATTGGTAGCTTACTATATGTGACAACATCTAGACCAGATGTAATGCAAGCAGTTGGACAGGTGACACGATTTCAAGCAGTACCAAAGGAATCACATGTCTTAGCAGTGAAGAGGATTTTCATATATCTCAAAGGAACAAAAGAGTTTGGATTATGGTATTCAAAAGGAAAGGATCTATCACGTATTGCCTACATAGATGCAGATTGGGCAGGTTGCATTTATGACTGAAGAAGCACCAATGGAGCAGCGTTCTACTTGGGTGAGTGTTTAGTATCTTGGCTAAGAAAGAAACAATCATCAATATCTTTATCTACAGTCGAAGAAGAGTATATTGCAGCAATAGGATGTTGTACACAGGTTCTATGGATGAAACAAACTTTGACATATATACAAGTTGAGTATGATGAGCCCATTACAATCTATTGTGATAATACAAGTGCCATCAGTATCTCAAAGAACCCGTTGATGCACTCCAATACAAAGCACATTCCAATCAAGTATCATTTTCTACGGGAACATGTTGCAGAGAAGAACATCAGAGTTGAATATGTGGGAACAAAAGAACAAGTGGTTGACATCTTTACAAAACCGCTTCCAAGGGAAGACTTTGAGTATCTTCGCCAGTGACTCAAAGTAATTTCTACTCCAAAATTAATGCTTTTGAATTCTTATCTTATATGTCTTATATTTACACGAGGAAGCACCATAAAAAGGATAGATCAGGTTGGGAGATCAGTTTTGGGAAGAGTTTGGTTAAGGGAGTATCCCCGAGGACAGTTTAGTTAGGGGGAGCAACTCCGAATGGAAATATACCTTTTCCATTGATGACAAAGGGGGATAGATTTATCAGATGCGGGATAGAAATGCCTGGAGAAATAGCACAGAGGCATGGTTCCAGGGGGAGCATGAGTGATATGACTTCAGTATTGCATCAAAGTGTTCTCATCAATGCCAAAGGGGGATATTGTTGATTATTTGGGTTGGTTGTCATTGATGTCAACCCTTGAAGAAAGTTCGGTAGCGAATTTAGGTAGCACAAAGGTTTGGGTAATGGACCAAAGTTTGTTTGATGTATAATGGTATGAGTTTTGATATATTTGAAGGTAAGACTATTCTAGATGTATATTACATGTCATTCCATTTCCGGTGGTATGTGGAACGTCACATAACTCCTCACGGTTAGAGATTTATGACCATGTGAAGTTGGAGAACACTCATGAATCATCTAGAAGCCCCAAAAGGTCAAAGTAGTCAAAGTGGTTGCAAAGAAGAAATTATTTAAATAATAAAGTGAAGTGATGAGTGTACTCTAAGTCAAATTGGATACAAAAGAAATTATTTAAATAATAAAGTTAATGGAGAAATTACTAACTGGACAAGTGGTTAGAAGTGGGTTAGCCCTAAAATAAGGAAAGTGGGTTAAGATGGTTAGACAGTAACCCCTTAAGGAATCTACATGAAAGTATAAATAAGAGGAAAGGGTCTCTCATTCAAATACACTTGAGCATATTGAATATCTAAAAGTGACTGAGGTAACTAGAGGATATCTAAGGTGAATTTCAAAGGGAAGGTGAAGTAAAGAAGGTTGAAATTCAAGGGAGGATAAATTATTTTGATGATGTTTTCTAAGGTATGTTATTTACAGGTCATCTCACCATTTTAGCAATAACTATTTTTCTAGAATGATTCAGACCGTGAATCTTGAGGACCTTGAGGAAACATATCCAAGTAGTTGTGATAAAAATTTCATCTTGTGGGTTGTTGTGTTTTTGGAGTTACACTTCATGGAAAATAGGGTTTGTGGCTAGTCCTGAAACTAGTCTAAAATAGGTGTTTCAGGTAAAAACATCATAACTTATTCATAACGGATCTAAATTCAGTAAAACCAAATGTATTGGTTAGATTAAAATCTGTAGTATTATTTTTACCATTTTCATATCCATACAACAAATATTTTGTGTGGGGCATGCTCTACAATTTTTCTCTCTAGAATGAGCCAAAATTCAACAAGGTATGCCATTTTTTCTTTAACTCATTTTCTGAGAGGTTCCAAGTAGTGAAACCTGGAGGAATTGCATAAATGACACTGAAGAAAATTGTGTATTATTTTTGTATCTTTATTAATTACAGATACATAGTTATGATTATTTCTAGTTAAGGTTGTTGACTAATCCAAAATTAGTTATGTGAGACTAAAGTAAAGTTTGATGAAAATGTTAGTCTCTTGTTGTTAAAGTTAAGAAAGGTTTGAAAGTATGTGATCATATACACCATGTCTATTACAGAATTACAAATCAGATTTGGATGATGAAATTGATGAGGGATTTTGGTTGAGGTACATGTTGGGTACATGGTTGAGATAAGTAGTTGATGAGTTGGCACATACATGAGGTGTATAGTTGATGATGATGGTACATCTTGATGAGCCATATTTTATGTGTATTTTATGTATGATTGGTACATATTTGGTGCATGTTTGATGCACTCGTTGATGGTACAGGTTGAGGTACATGTTGGTGCATGGTTGATGCACTTGTTTATGGTACAGGTTGTTTGGTGCAGGTTGATTGGTACAGATTTACAGCAGTATATCTCACAGTGATAGTGTGACAGTGGTTCCATCATTCTACTTATATTGCATGGTTGTTGGACGGGGCAAGGACAGGTGGTTGTAGCCACCTTCTGGTTGTAGCCAAAGAACATAGGGGGTTGTAGCCTCCTTCTGGTTGTAGCCAGATAATTGGGGAGTTGGAGCTTCCCTTAGGTTGTATCCTGATAAACTAGGGGGTTGGAGACTCCTTCCAGTTGCAAGTGGAAAACAAAGGAAGTTGGTGCTTCCAATGAATGTAATTCTTAAAGACATATAAGAAAAGGCGTTATGTGGTTTTCTCCCGCTTTGGGTTTCCACGTAAACAAACTAGTGTACTATGTATGTGTATGATTGCTCATTTGTTCATTGTTTATTTACTCTGCAACTATTGGATGATAATGCTACATTGATATAACACTTTTATTTTATGGTTAAAAAAGATTAAATTGCTCTATTACTGATTCACCCTCCCTCTCAGTAATCCAACAAAAATTGTATACATACAAACACTAATATAATTCACTGAACAGTGAAATGTCAAAGTCAGATAATATTGATTTGTAATGTTTACCATACTAATTCTAGGATGTTAATGGAGAGGAACCCCACATTACTTTGGATTTTGGACTCCATGTTCCACCCATTACACATGGACAAGGAAAAGATTACCTATGGATTCCAACAACTAAAATGCTAAATAATTCATTATTACAATCATCACTATCTGTAAGCATGAGAAAATAACTAGGCCTAAAAACCCAAAATCTATATTTCCTTATTTATTTTTATCACTTTGTATCCTTTTTAAATACATAAGAAACCCATCTAAAAATCATAGGTATTATGGCCAAGAAGAAGTTAGGTGGAAGATGTATATATCCTCTAGACACAAATATGGAGTCAACAAAAACTAGATAGTAGATGCATATATTCTTCAACGACAATTATGTACTCAAGATAATCAAAACCATATTACTCAGACTCCATACTTGTTAATAACATCAACTGGCATGGACAAATTGACAAAATGCTTAAGTATTCAAATGCAGAGCTCATTTGTGACAATTGAAACCATACCGTGAACAAAATCCAAAGGATTGCATGCATTTTCCAATCCTTGAAATGAATTTATCCCTATATGTTATAAATGCAAGAAGAAATCATTCAAGGTTGGCATAGGTCACACCAAGGTGACCTCAATTGTTTCCCATGCAAGTGGAGATAACTAGGCAAAAACAAAAACTATGATTTAGTAATTTACAACACTAAAAGAACCAAAGGGGGGNATTTTTTGTGGTGAAATAAATATGAAATGTGGCACAATAGAGTTCTCCAACAAGTTACAAATAAAATTGCTTTCACAAGTTCACTACTATGCATCCACAAAAAACAACATACCAATGATACCATAACATAAAAACCACACCAACAAAAAACCAATAATAGGGAGGCTAGGAGGCCTCGTAAGAATGTATGCAACAACTAATAACTACAAAAAGGAATTGTGCTCAAAATTTGCACCACGTGTGGTCTTTTTTCCTTCACAAATTCGATTCATTGTTTCAACAATTACTAGCCAGAGGTAGGAAAACAATGAGAAGTCTTACCTTGTCTAAGTATTAAATATGAAGGACACAAATATCATTTGAACCAACCACCTTGAACTAATTTTGTTTCTCCCGTGACTACCAATCCTTTTACACCACTTCCCAACAGTTTTGTGCATGCCAATTTAGCATTTACAACAGCCATAGGGCTTCTATGCATGCCAATTTGGCATGCACAACAACCCTATGGTTGTTGTGCATGCCAATTTAGCATGCACAAAAACCCTATGGCTCTTGTGCATGCCAATTTGGCATGCACATAAGCGACAGGGTTGTTGTGCATGCCAATTTGGCATGCACAGCAACAATTACTAGCCAGAGGTAGGAAAACAATTAGAAGTATTACCTTTTCTAAGTATTAAATAAGGACACAAATATCCTTTGCACCGACCACCTTGAACTAATTTTGTTTCTCCCATGACTACTAATCCTTTTACACCACTTCCCAATAGTTCTAGGCATCAAGCTAAAATTTATTTCACAAGTTCACTACTATGCATCCAAAAAAAACAATATACCAATGATACCATAACATAAAACCCACACCAACAAAAAATCAATAATAGGGAGGCTAGGAGGCCTCGTAAGAATGTATGCAACAACCAATAACTAAGCAGAGGAATTGTGCTCAAAATTTGCGCCACATGTGGTTTTTGTTCCTTCACAAATTCGATTCATTGTCTCAACAATTACTAGCCAGAAATAGGAAAACAATTAGAATTCTTACCTTGTCTAAGTATTAAATAAGAAGGACACAAATCTCATTTGCACCAACCACCTTGAACTAATTGTGTTTCTCCCATGACTACTAATCCTTTTACACCACTTCCCAGCAATTTTGTGCATTCCAATTTGGCATGCACAATAGCAATAGGGCTTCTGTGCATGTCAATTTGGCATGCACAACAACCCTATGGCTGATGTGCATGCCAATTTGGCATGCACATTGGCATGCATAACAACCCTATGGTTGTTTTCCATGCCAATTTGGCATGAACAGAAGCCACAAGGATGTTGTGCATGACAATTTGGCATGCACAACAACCCTATGGTTGTTTTGCATGCCAAATTGGCATGCACAGAAGCCACAGGGTTGTTGTGCATGCACAACAGCCATAGAATGAAGCACTATACTTATCATCTATCAACAATGTAAACTTTAAAACATTTCATGATTTAGTTTATTTCCTATCAAAAATGGGAAAAAAAAAACATGAGTTTTAGGATTTGTATTGTGTTCTTATCAATATGGTGTTCACCATTTTTACTAATTATCATAGCCATTGATTACCAAAAAATATAATGAATTGAGGTTCTCAATAGCTAAAGAAAATTATGAGCCCCCAAAAATAAACTTTTCTAAAACAAGAAGATAATCATATCAATTATTCACCATTTTTACTAATTATCATAGCCATTGTTTACCAAAAAATATAATGAATTGAGGTTCTCAATAGCTAGAGAAAATGATTAGCCCCCAAAAAGAAACTTTTCTAAAACAAGAAAATAATCATATCAAGTAGCATTTTGAAACCCCAACATAAGATCTAAGTATGATCAATCTTCGTTGAGATATATCTCTTCATCCCTGGAATTAAAAAGAAAAATATATATATATATATATGTGTGTGTGTGTGTGTGTGTGTGTGTGTGTCAAATTTAAAATTTAAAAATTTTAAATAAAATATATCTACAAATTTCAAATAAAATGTATGCATACAATTTTAGATAAATAAAACAAATTGTGATTAAAGAAAAATTGACATACCAAAATTGTTGAAGTTTCATCTTCTAAAATCCATCTGCTCATTTTCTACCAATAATTTAAACATCATTGTAACAATAAAAAGAAAAACCAATAACACATATTAGCATATACTTTATTTGCAAGTATTTTAAAGATATTTAACTTTATTAAATAACAATGAGAAATAATAACATACCCAAGCATATCATCAAGATTAACATAATCATGTGAGCAAGAATAACATACTCAACTGGAGTTCCATAGATCTAAGATTATTGCTCTCTCTAAATATTATACTTTTTTGGCATTTTTTTTGTTAGGTAGCTAGAGAGATAGTGGGGGGGGCGGAGGGCCCATAGTTATAATAGTGGAGGTCATTCAATGTAAGGTGGACTAGGTCCACTATATTATTAAATAAGGCTCACTATGGTAGTTAGACATAATAAATGGGTAGTTAGATATAATAAATGTAAGAGGACTTCTTAGAAGGTTCTACTTCTAGAAGATTCATCCTCTAGAATGTTCTTAGGTGATGGTAGAACTATATAAATGGTTTCAAGCAATGTAATGGGATATGAAGAGAATTATTGTATTGTGAGATGTAGCTCAATAGGAGGAAGCCCCCTCGAAAAGGCAAGTGAACAGGAGAGGATCTCTTCCATAATAGGATCCATTGTATGGTGTTTCCCTACCCTGAGGGTTTTGATATAATAAAGTGGTGGTTTTATACATTGTTCACTGAATATTTTTGGTATTTATGTATGCAAGTATTTGGATCTTAACAAGTGGTATCAAAGCACTTTCCTTGGCAGACATTGTGGGCAAATATTTTTTATTTTTGCAGATTTTTTTTTCGGAGAAAAAAAAAAAGAGGGGTGCGACATTCCAGAAAATTTCGGTACATTTTGTGAAAATTTTGTAGAAACAGGTTGTAGATCTGATTTCCTCTCAGAAAAACACCCAAGTTGAAAAAACAAATCGTCTGAAACAGAGTCCGGGAAGTCAAGATATTGAAGTTTTAAAATCTGTAATTTTTCAGGGTTTTTTCCACGGACGACGGCACGATTTTTTTTTATTTCTGTAGAAGCTGGAGGCCAAATTTTCCCAAAAAAATTATAAATATGAGTTCCTCTCACAATTTCACCCAATTTCAAAAAACAAATCAGCCAAAACGGAGTCCAAGAAATGAAGTTATGAGCATTTTAAATCCAACAGTTTTTCAGGGTTTTTCCGAAAAACCTCACGATTTTCTGCAGTAATTTATTGTTTTATTTTTTGGGTTTTTTCATAACGGCGGTGAGACTACAGATTTCATAGGGTGCTCAGATGGCTATTTCTTCTCAAACCCTCAAATAAATTCTACATATTACTGAAGCATTCAAAGCCCAATGGTGTGGCACATTGCATGACAGATTCCATGACATTGCAAATGGTCTCAATGATAGTTTCTATAGTATTCAAGATTCATTGGATAGCATGCAGGGGAGATTTCTTATGGCGGACATCATGAATGAATATCATCAAGAAGTGTATTCTTGGTATGCTTTGGAGGACGATTGTGATGATTGGTATATGGATAGTTGTCATTTCTGGGATGACAACCACTTCCATCTTCTATTTGATGACTCTCATTCACCTCATATAGAGCACATTATGGAGAGAAGTCCAGCATCTTCTATGCACACTATTTTTCAGTATTCTTCAGTTATAGTATTTTATTCACATGATTTTGGGGATATGGAGGGATCTACATATTTGGATCCCCATGATCAATGTAGATCTTTGGAGTATCATTTTCAGCTGGTTCTTGAGTTCAGATATATTTCGTGTGGAGTTCACATTAACACTTGGGCATGGGACCCCAATTCACAATTGATGTTGGACTACTTCAGCATGATGGTTTTCGTTTCTCCATCGGACCCTGGTTCTCTAGTCTACTTCAGCACTATGGTCCACACTTATCCATGGGACCCTGGTATATGGTTGTACATCAAGCGTTGAGGACAATGCTTTCATAAGGGGGATGGAATGTTAAGTAGCTAGAGAGGTAGTGGGGGGAGTCGAAGGGCCCATAGTTATAATAGTGGAGGCCATTCAATGTAAGGTGGACTAGGTCCACTATATTATTAAATAAGGCTCACTATGGTGGTTAGACATAATAAATGGGTAGTTAGATATAATAAATGTAAGAGGACTTCTTAGAAGGTTCTACTTCTAAAAGATTCCTCCTCTATAATGTTCTTAGGTGATGGTAGAACTATATAAAGGGGTTCAAGCAATGTAATGGGATATGAAGAGAATTATTGTATTGTGAGTTATAACTCAGTAGGAGGAAGCCCCCTCGAAGAGGCAAGTGAACAGAAGAGGATCTCTTCCATAATAGGAGCCATTGTACGGTGTTTCCCTACACTACAGGTTTTGATATAATAAAGTGGTGGTTTTCTACATTGTTCCTTGGATCTTTGTGGTATTTATGTATGCAAGTATTTGGATCTTAACATTTTTTAAACCAAACTTGCATCACTTCCAAAATGGTTACTCTCCATATTAAGCCATTCTTTGCATAAATATTTAATTTTATTTTTATAACCAAATGCTCTTTGAACATTACCTACATGATCTAAACAAAGTAAGATCATATCTAACCAATTTTTAAAGAGAAAATTTGTGTGTTTGGTAACTAATTTTAGTGTTTAGAGTTAGATAATACCCTGAAAATAAATTCACTTGTGTATGCAAAAAGTTCACAAATATCCATATTAATCCATTCTTACAGGAAAATGATTATCTCCTCTTCTGCAGTGGAATAAATGTTCTCATATAATCAAATGTCCTTTCAAATTAAAGGACTCACAAATATCTGTATTAAGTCATTCTTCCAAGAAAATACTTATATCTATGAAAGTTCACAAATATCCATATTAAAATATATTCTTCCAAGAAAATATGTATCTCCTCTTACTGCAATGGAATAGATGTTTTCATATAATCTTTCATGTAATTGCAGAAAAGACAAATCTTTACATATATTAAGTCATTCTTCAAAAACCATTAAAATCTTTCATCTTTCTACATGTTATGTATTCATATTACATATAATCAAATGCTCTTTGAAATGTGTCTTCATCATGATCTAAACATAAGTGAGATCATGCACTTACATAGCTTATTTCTAAATCTACAAATGTTGGTTTGTGGTTAATAAGAAATTATTTAAGAGTTTCACAATACCCCGAGAAGGAATTCATTTCGTTGTATGCAGAAAACACAAATATCCATATTACGCCATCCTTGGACAAGAAGGCAAGGAATGCAATCAAAGAAAATTTAGAATCTTCCCCTTTTCTCATGTGGGATAGAGTATATTCTCAAATAATCAAATGCTCAAGTTCAAAATTGTCTGCATCATTATCTAAAGTTTAAACATATAAATAAGATCATGAATAAAATCATGTAATCATATTTTTAAATCTAGAATAATTCGGGTTGAATCATGATCTAATCTTAAATAAGATCGGTATTCAAGTGAATTTAGAATCATCCCTCTTTCTGATGTGGGAGACCTATAGTTTGTTCTCATATAATTAAATGTTAGATTTCAGAATTAGGTATGCATCATGATCTAAACATAAATAAGATTGAATGTACCATTTTAGACAATGATAAGCTTATATAGGAGTTATATATATTTCAAAATGATTGATCGAAGCGTTGAGAAGTTATATAGACACTAGTTGATTAACCCTTCTATGAATAGGAAAGTATTAATTAAAAAGTTGATCAAACATAAATTTGAAAAAAGTAAAAAACAAATATGCATATTCAACACAAATAAGATTGAACACTTATATATAAAAGGCCCAACATAAAAACAAACTAAAATTCACTAATGTGCAATGTACATATATTTAATTAAGCATCATCATGAATAGACACATCCTTCTCAGGTATGGATGCATCCTCCTCAATCCCAATCTCTCGCACTCTCTTCTCCACATTGCCCTATAACACATTTCAAATTTGTACATTTCAAAATTAAATTTAAATGATGTTAACACATTAAATTGTAATTTTAAATTTTGAAACATGTAATACATGTGATGTGCCAACCTGAATATCATCAACCACACAAGAGGATGGAATTTCCATGGTCGGTTGAGTCACGATCTTACTCACCATACCCTAAGATTCAATAAATTATATATTGTTTAAGACATTTTTCTTTTAAATTAATAATTTAAATGACATTGCAATTTTCATATATAACTAAATGTATTTTCAACATGTAATGATACCTGTGAACTCCCACTCTCTTCAAACTCTCCTAATGAGAATTGGGACAATCCTGACCAAGTAGTGGGAGATAGAATAGGAATCTATGTTTACATTAATACAAAAACACAAATTTCATGTATGTTGATTATTCAACAAGTTCTGAAGATTGAACAACTAAAGTGGATATTTTTAAGCACATACCTGATTCAACCCTTCCAAATTTAAACTCGATGAATCAAGTCCCCTATTTACTAAAGATTCATTTAAAAAATGACCAAACTACAATGAATGACGATAACAACTCAATTATTTTTAAAGATACAATGATATGTAGCTAGATCTAGAACTACAAGAAAACTATCCTCAAATGCATGAAAATTTTACTAACTGTAACACATACTGTTAGCGATATTTCTTGTAAGGGGGTTAGAATGCAAAAGAAAGGGTTAAAAACCCACTTGTCCTAAGTTTTGGGCGTGAATGCGTCTGTGTTAAACGAGAATCAAGTTTGGACGGCTGAGATTTGCGCGCCCAGATCAACG
>ML784185.1:618135-672940 GCA_009831015.1 Picea engelmannii
GATGAGACCCCCTTTCCTTCGGCCATGCAACCAAAGGTCACTGCCCTGGTTTGGTGACCAGATAGCGGCAATGTCATACTGCTAAATACCTATGAACATAATGGGTCGGCTCGTGATGAGACCTCCCATCCTCTTGGTTAGGTATTCCATTTATTTATTTTATCATTTTTCTTAGGGTCCCTTAGTTTCTTATCGAGAGGCTTTTTATTGCCTTCTCGGGGATCCCCTGGGTGAAGCATCTCTAGGTTTTATTTACTATGGCTTTTATCTTTTACCAGCTACTTTTACCCCCTAGGAATTTAGCCCCTTCTTCCCACAAGACAAAATGTACCCTGAAAGGTCATCCTAATGGCCAGACTAGGGGATTGGGATGGATGAGCGGGGTATAAGATGTAAAAGTGATAAGATGGTGGGAGCAGACGATGGCTCTGCAAACCCCCTTTGGTGGCTAACCAAAACCTATGAATACCAGCTTTCTAAGTTGCCCCATCAATCACCCCAACAATGGTCAAGTGGATTAGTGTAAGATCCAAGCAGTCATCCGAAATGAAAGGAACCTAATGCATATATAAGAAGGTTATAACAATCAAATATGACACATACCATGATACCTCGGACCAATTACCTCATGGAGCAAGAGCCCTCTCCGATGCAAGCCCAGGCCAGTGGTGATGGAAGTTGCTACTGCTGACAGGACAAGTCTGCTTGAGAAGAAGAGAGATGGGCCCTCCAGGGCCATGCTCAAGTCACTCCTGCTCTCGGTACTCCATGTCTAGGACCATGTGGGCCTCGAGACATGATCTCCTAGTTAT
Source organism: Picea engelmannii (assembly GCA_009831015.1). Taxonomy (NCBI): domain Eukaryota; kingdom Viridiplantae; phylum Streptophyta; class Pinopsida; order Pinales; family Pinaceae; genus Picea; species Picea engelmannii. The sequence goes on from ML784185.1 coordinate 618,948, forward strand.
CCCTAGATATCGGGGATAACAGGAACAATTGTTGCCATGACCATCAAACTCCTAAACATATGGTTCTAAGCCAAGGTTCTAAACCTAGATGGCAATGCAATATGAAGGAAAGCGAATTTAACTAGTACCTTATATAATATTAAGATATAGGATATATGAACTTGCAAATTACTAAAAGAAATTTAATAAATGCATCTAATAAAATTGAAACAAGGAAAAATAACATTAAATTTATTTATTGGTATCAGTGTCAGCTTTTGCTTTGGGCATGGGCAGGCCTTGACTTGACTTGGCACTTGTTTCAATAATTATTTTTTTATATGATTTTGGTTTATAATGTTAATTATGTTGTTTTGTAAAAAATACTACAAACCTATAATCTTTAATAGGGAATATCAATAGGGTCCATAGTATCTTTGATTAGTATGGGATTTATTAGCAAGATACAAGATAAGTAGAGTAATCAAGGGGCTTAAGTAGAAGGGTTAGAGTGACTATAATGCTTAGTATGATGTTTACGTAATGAATACATATTGTAATTAGTGATGTATTCCACATAAGTTGAGCTATGTAATAGAACAGTAATACATATATGATTATTATGAAAACACTTATACACCTCTTTAAGAAGTAGAGAGTAATAGTGAAACCAATGTATTGTATAGAATGTTGTGCAAGTAATCACAACCATACTCTTATTTATGACAGGTTTACAACTATCTAGTATTCCCTTTTATATGATTAGTATCAGTATTGATTGGCTATTTCCGTAATAAGTAAGCATAACAACAGTGATTACTAGTTAATAGGGTATAACAAGCATTCTATACTTATACTAGTAATAACATTGAAACTTTTACTCTATGTATGGAATATAGGAACATTTATAACAAGATCCAATTTTGTGAGAATTTGTTGAGCCTCGTATAGCCCACTTAAATCATATAATCTTCTAAAATTTTGTAATGTACTGAATTAATAAGAATGGTGTCTTTAGTTGACTCCCATGCCATAGGATATGATCAATAGAAAGTTTCATATTTAAGGGTTGATTGATAGAAGTTAAACTTTTCTTGTTTCTGATTAGCGAGTGGGATGTTAGAGTCTTTATAACCTATACATATTGATCTTGGATTGTGTGCAGCAATGCGAGTTACCCTCTCAAAAAACCCGGCATTTGACCAATCCATACAATTCATATCTGCTGAGTATAGTCATATCTTTGGTAAATTTCAATTCATTTATAGCCATACCTTTGGACTAAACCTTGAAAGGATTGTTTTATTTGTAGATTTACTTATTTATATTTTCCATTTGTGGAATAATTACATACCGATTTTATTTGTTTGATTTGAAGTTGAAAATCCAATCATTACCGTTTTTAATATTAAATAAATTTGACATTTATATTTCACTAGCATCACATTATATAACAACAATGGTCATTATTTTCTTTCTTTCTTGTATTCTATTCCATTTCTACATGATGATGCAAATTGGCATGCACAGCACTATTTTACAATGAGGCAACTTGTCTAACCTTATTCAACCTATCTGGTTTCACAATGCTTGTTTCCTGTACCTGCGATGCTTATACCCATATCAAATTAGTGTAATGATAGACTCCATGTTTACAGAGGTTGAAGTTGTATTAAGAAATGGGATTCGATCTATGCTTGAGTATGTCTAATATGTTTCTTACACCTTACTTACTATGGAGGGATTTTCGTAACCCTCTTTTCAAAGACAAAGAAGATGATGATGTCAATTCAGATCGACAGCCAGCACAACAACAACTTAATGATCCAGCCCCAGATTCAAGTATAGATAAAGATCAGTTTCCTCTTTCCAAGCCAATCATCAAACCTTGAGAAGAAATCAGGCACAACAAGCACAAAATCAGTATTGGATATGAAAAGGATTTCACCTTTCATAATCTATATTAAACCAAACTGATTCAATTCCAGAGTGTTGGATTGCTTCAATAAATTTTAGATTCACCTGCTTCAGTTCAAGAGAAGATTCCAATATGCCAAAATTGTCATGGAGTTGACCACATGGAAGATCAGTGTTTTGATCTTCATCCTTGCGAGCATTATGGACAACATGATCATCCTTCAGATAGGTGTTTTAAACGCAAGACAATTGCAAGAGTAAAGAACCACTATGGGTGGATTACTTCTTGGAAATTGTCATCAATAGTCAAGAACACATGTCAATCATACCGATGAATCCACTCTCAATTATTGACAGATCTTGCAATGGACAGATTGTTCGTCTTCTCACCCTGTCCCTGACAAGGGAGAACAACATCAACGATTGACGGTTAGGTTTCTAGTTTTGAATCTCTATTAGTCGAGCAGCAACAAGCAAGCGTGACAAGAGAGCATGATTGGTTTTTGGTTTTCCTTAAACCTCCACTTAGTAGAATACTTTTAGCTTCAATTATACAATGGTTTTTGGTTTTCCTTAAACCTCCACTTGGTATAAGACTTCCAACTTTTTCTACATCATAGTTTATGGTCATATTTGAACCAGCATCGAGATCACTTGCAATTAGCATAAGACATCAACTTTCATCTTATAGCTAACTTAGGAAATGTTTTGGGAACCATTGAGCCTAAAGCAAGGTTCCAGAGTTTGTGGTCATCCTTAAACCACCAGATTGATTTGTGGTCTTCCTTAAACCAACATCATCATTTAGTTTGTGGTCATCCCAAAACCACCAAATTCAGAGATCACATTCATCCATCAACAAGTGCACACTTCCATACTTCAACTACCCACTTTCAGATATCAGCTCTCACCTTGGACTCATATACACCCCTTCAGATTAAGGGGGGGAATGTTGGAAACGTAATCCGTTAGGGTTACGAACTTAATGGAATATGAAGAGTCAAGTTATTGTAATGGACGTCAGGAGTCCAAGAGACGTATTAGAATATGAATCCAAATGTCAACACCAATGTATTTATACTTGTATCATATTGATTAATATACGCACTACATGCTTATCTAAATTGTGTCTAATACGAATATTTATACATTAGTCACAATTTTTTGTAATGAAAATATATCATCATTTGCATACAAAATTTTATAAATTTAAAATTAAAATAAAATGTTATTATTAAAAAAATTGATATTGTTATTTATTTATTTTAAAAAATAAAAATGTATATTTTTTTAATTTTATTTAAATTTTTTATTTTATTTAATTGTGAATTTACGTTATATTTTTAAATAAAAGAATTTTTTTAATTTTTATTTAACTAAATTAAATAATTATATAAATAAAAGTAAACAACAGCTTTTACATCTATGTAAGCTTGATCCTAAGAAGTTTTGGAGGCAAATTTTAATTCGCAATACTAAAGAAAATAATATGATTCCCTTAAGGGACCAGAATTCCTACCTTAAAAGTCTTTACGAGTTCCCTAATTCCATGAACATCATCCTATTGTTCCTACAGAGGATGAAGTTTTTTATTTGGATGACATATAGTTTGGGGTTAAGTGGCTTGCAAATGGGAAAGCTAAGGATATTGAAGGCTACCAAGCTGAAATTTTTAAAATCGGAGGGCATATCTTCATCCCTCACATACACAAGATCTTCAATTTAGTAGTCAAACGGGGCTTCCCTAGACCATGGACACAAAGCCTCATTGTACCAATCTTTAAAAATGGGGATAGAAACATTCCCTGTAATTATAGGACCATTATGATTAGTCTAATTTTAGCCAAGCTATACAAAATTATTTTGGAAAAGAAGATTACTCTATGGCTAGAAAGTCGCGGTAAAAGAGCTAAAGGTCAGGCTATATTTAGGAGATATCATTCAATTGTGAACCATATTATTACCCTTAGTATGATTGCAGAGGAGTTTCGCAATACTAAAACCAACCTTTTGTGTTGTTTTGTTGACTTTAAAAAAGCTTTTGACACATTACCTGAGAAAAACCTTTGGGATAGGTTGGAAGAGATAAAAATGCCTTTCAAGTTGAGGGTTGTTGAAATAAGGTTGTATGAGAATGTTATTTCCAATTTTTATAACATTGAGGGCTAGTCGAAAGCAATTAAGTGCAATATTGGAGTCAAGCAAGGTTGGCTCTTGGCCCCTACCCTTTTTGGCACATACATTGACAAGTTAGAAGATTGTTTGGAAGAAGCAAATTGTGTCGGTCCAACTCTCACTGGTATAGTCATCAATATTATTCTTTATGTTGATGATATTTTTCTTATCATGAGGATTCCCCACGATCTTGGAAAGAAACTAATAATCCTCATGGTTTTTTTCTCCAAAATGGGTACTGACTGTTAATACTTACAAAACAAAAGTCATGATCATTAAATCCAATAAGATCACATATGATACTTTTGTATATGAAAACAACAACTTGTAGGAAGTGACTTCATACAAATATCTTGGAATCGATATTCACCACAAGCTCAACTAGAACTATAGGATTGAGAAAAGGATTAATGGAGGATGGAAAGATTATTATGGGCTTGAAAAAAATTGTAAATCAGTCAATCTTTGGATATGGGATAAGAAAAAACTCCTCTTTGAGACTCTTGTTACTCATATTATTCTATATGGATGCAAAGTTTGGGGATGCAGTATCTCTAGAGAGTCATGGAGAAAGATAGAGAAGATCCAAAAGAATTTTATAACCTATAATATCAAAAATAAAGGAAATGTGCCATATCTTATCCTCCTCTTAGAGGCAAGCCTTTCCCCCATTGAGAGAATAGCTATGAATAGACACATATTGTATTAGAACAAGTTAAACAACATGGAAGACAATGGGATTCCTAAAAAAAAATTAAACTCCAGCTAAAATCACCTTTGACTTAAGCGAGTATGGCATAAAGATGCTCGATCTTGGCTAATCCATTGGGGAATAACAGAAGAATCATTTGGTAGAATAAGGATACTATTAAAAATATTATTAAATCAAAATTTAAGGAGAAAATATGGTGTGATAAAGAGTTAGAGGGAAAACAAATTAAGGTATTATAAGGAGGTAATAAAACCTAATCTAGAAGATAAAAAAATATCACTATATTTTGATAAGTGTAAAGAAAAAAATAAGCATTGCTAAAATAATAACAAATTCTCATGAGCTCCATAGTGAAATTGGGCGTTGGTCAATTCTTACAACGCCCTGGGATGAAAGAGTGTGTCACCTGTGTGATACTAAGAGGGTTGAATATGAAAAACACTTTCTCTTAGGTTGTCCAACCTATACCCACATTAGATCTCAATTTCAAAATATTTGTCACTCTACCAACCTTCCTAACATTTTAACTCAACAAAACTATGGTGATCTTGGAAAGCTTCTCTTAATGATTTTTGAGCACAGAAACAAAATTCTAAAGAATTGTAAGTAATCCCTTACCTTTTTAAATTTCAATAAACCAATTCAGTTTCAGTGGATGTTAATCATCATCATCAACAATTACATATAAAAACCAATCAAATTTTTAAATAAATAAATTCTTTCTTCATATATATATTTTTCATTCCAATTTAATTATTAAAAAATACTTAGTAAATTATGACCATCCTCTTTATATATTGAAATACAATGAACTATCACCACTTTATTTTTGAAAAACTTATTAAATTGTTCCCAATACAATGAACTATAACCACTCTTTCTTTGAAAAACCTATTAAATCATCCCTCCAATGAGAGAATTTTTTTTCAACTTTTTTCGTTGAAAAACCTATTAAATCATCCCTCCAAATGAGGGGTTTTTTCAATCTTTTATTTTTATCTTTTCCATTATCACTTATTATATCGAGAGACCACTTAACTTTGTTGAGGAACCTAGTGAATTATCTTCTTTTTCTTAGCTTTTCCATCATGACTTACTATATTGAGAGACCACTTAACTTTGTTGAGGGACCTAGTGAATTATCTTGAAAACATTTATTTTTATATTTTCCATCATGTTAAAGGAACCTTTTACTCTTTTAAGGAACTTAGTGAACTATCTTGGAATCTTTTTTTAATCGTTTCCATTATCACTCATTATGTTGAGGGACCTAGTGAATTATCTTGAAAACAATTATTTTTATATTTACCTTTTACTCTTTTTAAGGAACCTAGTGAACTATCTTGAAATCTTCTTTTAATATTTTCCATTATCACTCACTATGTTGAGGGACTTAGTAAACTATCTTGGAAATATTTGTTTTAATATTTTCCATTATCATTTATTATGTTATGTTTTCCATTATCACATGTTAAAGGAACCTAGTGAACTATCTTGGGATCTTTGTTTTAATATTTTCCATTATCACCCACTATCTTCATAAACCACTTTCATGAGAGACTTAGTAAATTATCTTTAAAATACAACTTTTCTTTAAGAGATGAAATGTAGAGTCTTGAGATATCTTTATTAGTGCATGCTATATTCCTCTCTTACACTTAATTGTTATGGGAGATGAGACTTACTGTCTTAAGAGAATTTCATTAGTTTATAGTGAACTTTTCACTTAATACCTCTTATATTTATATATTATTATTTGAAATGATTTAAAATGGATTATTATATAGTTTTTCATATATTTTGGTATTTTATCGGTAGAAAAATTAGAGATGTTGATTTATAGGGCTCATCTTAGGGGCAAGTTTTGTTTTGGTGATTTAGGGACTAAAAACTTATGGATTTCATCTGAGGCATTAAACAAAAAGAATTCGGGTCATAACTTTGTGAACAAATTTCATGTCCTCTTGACATCATTCTACATATTGAGAGATTTTCAATGGTGCAAACATCACCTCAATTGGAGTTCGTATGAGTAAGTCATAACTCGTGCAAGTTAGGTTATACAATCAACCACCATAGAACCAAGTGGAAACCATGTCAATTCTCATTACTAACACACGTGGAGCTAGTCATGTGTAGACTTTAAAAAAAAACTAGAGGACCCTGATCGATGGTTGAGGCATGAAAAAATCCTAACCTTAACCCTAGTAGATGGTTGTCTAGACATGTTAAACATTGATCTACTAGGAAAGGAAGGGGTTTCATTCTTATTGTATTGATTTTTGTTCCATAATTTAATACATCAAGGGGGTGGGATATTGGAGAAAAGTATAGGAAGTAGAAGACCCTATAGTAGCCATACAAGCCACAGTGTCCATGGAAGCTCCATAGTGGGTTCACCTTTCTTTGCCTTTGCATTTCATAATTGAGAAGAAAACAACAAGGCCTAATTCTCACCCTCTTGTTAGGTATTCCCATATTGTGTTTCTTATGGTACTTCTTGTATTCATTGTGTGGATGGTGTGGTATTTGTTTTATCTTATTTTATTTTAGTCTCCACAAATTGCAGTATTTTGTGCACTAAGATAGTAATTTATTACATTTGAATCTTAAGTGAAACACTACAGAATGAAGAGTTTGTAAGTGACTTGTAAGATCTATTATGACGAATTATTCTAGTGGAATATCCATGATTGTTTACAGATCATGCACTTAATTGTTTTGAGAAATGTAGTGTCTTGAAATAATTCCACTATATTACACTACCTCCTAGTGTAGGGACATGAGAGACCTCAAAAATTACCACAATATACAATGAAACTTCAAACAATAACAGTCACAATAATATGCATTCAAAATAGAACTCGTTATAAATACAAATTATTCATATAAATAATAAAATTAACATCACTAAATAACATTTATATTTTATTCATTAGATGATCCAGGTGGATATTGGTGGCCACCCACCTATTCCAACTGGCTCCTCGTGTCTGTTTTTATTCAGCATGTCTTTTTGTATTGCTTTATAATTGTGAGTTCTACACTTTTGGGGTTGTTTGAAGCCCCACACTTTCTCCAGGTAAATACGGGTGGCCTCTCGCCTAATCCAACTGGCTTATTTCGTATGTTTTCATGTCAGCACATCTTGTTGTACTTTCAGGGCTGTTTTGGGGCCCTAAACATTGTTTTTTTGGCTCTCCACAATCATATTGTAAATGGAGTCAAAGTTTGACAACGGAATGTGTAGTTATGTGAAAGACCTTTCCAATGGGCTATCACATGCCTAAAACGGAGGTTATATGCAAACGTTATGACCCTAGGAAGTTGAGGTACCAAATACACCAACTTACCCATAGGGCCCACATGAATTTTGGCATTTCACCTTCTAGGGTTAGGTTTTTTGATGTCTAGGGTTTTGGCATTCATGAGTAATATGAAAAGAGCCTATGGAGCCCCATTGTAATCCATTCTGCTCAAATGGATGTGCGTAGCATCCACATATATTCTTAGAGATAGCTACCACCATTCGAGCAAGTTTCAGTTCTGCAGTTTTACAGTTTCAACCTATTTCATTATTTAATAGAAGATATTGTTCATTGGATATTTGTGTTATTCTTCCTATCTCTGTGTTTATTGTATTTAGTGTGTTAATCAGTTCGTTCCTCTCCTAAATATGGATCAGTGGTATCAGAGCAGTATGCTCTTCATTTATTTTTCTTTGTGCATGTCCCCAACAAGATCTAGGTACAGGAAGTTGGGACTTGAAACCATCGATCCATTACCGGATCGGTCACACCAAGCCGGACAACAACCCATGTGAAACAAAAATAAATATTATGGAGCAGGAGATCCTATTAAAATGTTGCTTGAGGAAGCCCTCGTACGACAAGGAACGAAATGATGGACAACTTCACGCAGATCCTTCGATGGTTGCCCACGAGAGAAGCATCTTCATCAAGAAGCCATGCAACCCCCTTCAAGGTACAGGTAAATTTTCATATTCCATTATTTGAAGGACTGATAGATGCAAATGTTGTAGATAAATGGTTGAATCTGCTCGAAGGATATTTTCAGTATACAATTTTTTTGATAGGGAAAAGATAACTTTTGCACTCCTCAAGGTCGTTTCCCATGTGAAAGACTGGTGGGATACTTACTATGAGCAAAGGGTTGTGGAGGAATCTACAATTTTTGTGGTGGCCCCTACATGGGATTCCTTCCAGGATGCCATTAAAGAACAGTACTATGTTGCTGGAAGCTACGAGGACCAATACACCAGATGGACCACCCTACATCAAAAAAGGGACCAAACAATACTAGACTTCACCAATATTTTCCATACCCTACGCACCAAATTTGGTATCAAATATTACGAGTGTCATATGGTGCTCAAATACCACGGATGTTTGCATTGATACATTCAAACAAAAATGGAGTTCCTATACATCGCCTCATCGGGCACGACTTATAGATACGTTTTCAAGATTGAGAAGAAATTTAAGCAGAAACAACAAGAGTCTGGATCTGCAAACCCCTCACAACCTAATTAGGGAAAAGGCAGCCCAAACCCACATACCAAGGGACCAATTCAAGATGGTCATCCTCAGGAAAATCCACCCAAGCCACAACACAAGAAGGGAAATGAAAAGATGAAGAAGGACATGGGAAAATGGTGTGAGTACCATAAAAGTCCTTGGCACAACACCGACAAATGTCGCTCCAAGCAGTCCCTCATGGCCGAGCCGGAGGCTTCCGAGTCAAAGGTCGATTTTGATTCTGAGTCAAATCATGAAGGAGGGAAGAGGATTATTGATGTTGAACCCAGTGCCATGGTCGTTACGACCAAAGTCTGGCCAAGCAAACCAGAAGAACCAGAGGAAGGGGAACACCTCTTTCACTCATAGATGTGGGTCAAGGGGGATCTGATTCATTTCATTGTCGACAGCGGTAGTCAAAATAACCTAATTTTAGTAAAGGTATTCAAGCGGCTTGACCTACCAACGACACCGCACCCACAACCCTACACCATCTACTGGCTTCATCAAGGAATAGATCTTCGCGTCATCCAACAATGTTGCCTGCCCTACAACATCAAGCCTTTAAAAGATGAGGTATTGTTTGATATTTCTCCCCTTAAAGTTTGTGATGTTCTTTTAGGACAACCATATTTGTGGAAGCGTCATGTTGTGTATGAGTCTAGACCCTGTAGTGTTATTATTACTTTGGGTAGACAATTGTACAGGATCCCAGAGGTGGCATTGCCTACTGTTATTTCTTTAATCTCTGTTAAGCAATGCAGTAAGGTCATTTCACAGACCTAAAAGTTCATATTCTTTGTGATATGTGCTCACAGTAAGCAAAAGGTCATCGCCACATCCATGGCCTCTACACAACGCCTCTCTTTGCAGCAGAAGCAAGTGGACAGGATCGTGGAAGAATACAGAGACATCTTCACCTCACCTAAAGGGGTATCGACACACTACCAAGTCAATCATCCCATTGATCTAACCCACGGTGCACCTCTACTTAATGGGCCAGCCTATCGATGCTCGTTGATGGAGAATGACGAAATCAGGTGTCAGATCCAAGAGATTCTTCAAAAGGGGCACATCAAACCCAACTCCTCCCCTTGCAAAAGCCTAATTGTACTAGTGCAGAAGAAGGATGGGACTTAGTGACTCTGCATTGATTACAGAGCCTTTGTTACACATTAAAAATACTCACTTTGATAGCATCGCAAGTGTCGTCATTATAAGTGTCGCAAGTGTCGCATTTTTCTCACAAGTGTTGCAAGTGTCAAAGAAAGTGTACTACCATGATGTCTATGTCGTGCCTATAACTACATGAGAAGGACACTTGAAACACCTCAAACATCTGATTTGGAAGAAGAGAAATGAGTCAACATGCTTATGAACCTTTTTCCATTTGAAAGCACCCAAAAAATTGAGTTTTTGGAGGGGAGCACTCCCTTATAACTATCTCAAGAGTGTTGGCACCCCCCCCATAAGCTATCAGGGAGCGTTATAGCACTGCATCAGCCCTTTTGCAGGAGCACTCTAACCCTCAGGAGTGTTGGCGCTCCCCTATACACTACTAGGGAGCGTTATAACACTCTGAGTGTCCTTTTGAGGGAGCGCTACCTATTTTGGGCAGCAGTTGATTTGTTGAGAAGAATGGGGGAAGGATCTTTTCATTCTTAGAAGGTAGTTGGGTTCGAATCCTCAATCAAGCCATGATCTTAGGGCAGATCTCTAACTGGAGGAGGAAAATCCTCAACTCACCCCAAGGATATCTGAAGTTGTTGAGCCTCTTTAAGGCTATATAAGCAAGCTTTCTCATGGTGAAAGAGGACTGAAAAAGGGAGAATCACACCAAAATTATGATCTTATAAGTGGTGCTGGAACAGAGATAATTTGGAAGCAAGAGACCTATGATCTCATAGGGATCAATCGGTGAAGCTATCATCATTCAGATCATGGATCTTTTGAGCAAGGGGTAGACAAGGAGGACTTGACGAAACTGCTGCAATCAATCTACAGCTGTAAGTAATGTTTTGTCCTCATTAATATAATTTGCTTGGCCTATTTCTTTCTAATTCGTGTTCAATCTCACATGAATTTCTCTTTGTAATAGATAGACCTATTTCAGACTAATCTTGATAGAGTAGAGAGTGGTCGTACTTTGTTTGTCTACAGGGCTTATCGAGGAATGAAATATTGGAGCTCAACTCAGAGCGTGCAGGGACAAACATCGGTAAAAGGTACTTCTTTTCTCCTTCCTCCTCACACACTAGTCCACCTAGATCTAAAAGGAAGTCAGTGACCATGATAAGCACTTTCTATCTTAGAGTTAAGATTCTAGCTCTTTGAGGAGATCTACCTGTCCGCAGGGAGATTTTCCTTCAACAGAAATTGGCGACTCCACTGGGGAGCTCGAATCGAAACTTTTGGTTTTGATTTTTCCTCATAGAACTTGTCTTTCCCTCCAATTGTTTTCAGACCTTGTTCACCCCATTTTTTTGATTTCATATGCTGATTGACTCTTTACCCCATCACATTCAGCTTGATTTTCAAAATTTCACTGAAATTTTGGGTTTTTGGACATTTTTATGAGTTTTTTTAGCCTGGCGCCCCTATGCCCATGTTAGCAGAGCACCAGTACTCCCTGAAGGTGTTGGAAAGAGTGTTATAATTCCCTGGTGTCCCTTACACCATAGCGCCAACCCCTTTTTGCATAAAATCTCTTCAAAATTTCCATTTTTTGGAGGTCCAGACCCTGTTTCTTCCCTTGCTGAGCTGCTTTGTGATTCAATGATTATTACTTTGACCTTTGACATGCTTCCTCCTGAGAAGTAAACACCTTGTTGTTCATATTTTATGCCCTTCTTCATTATTTTTGAGTTTTTGCTCTTGAGAGCTTGAAATCGATCCATTGTTTTTTTCCTCTCTTATCCGACTGAGCGGGAACTCCAATGAAGGACATCTGAAGTCTCTGACTCTTCTCACTTGGTTTTTTGAGGTAATTATTCTTAAACATCTCTATTTTGTGAGAATTTTTTGTTTTTGGTTTCTTATCTTTTGTTTTCTGTTTGCTTCTTGCTTCAATCACAGCAAGAGGGTGTGTGTTGTGTGTGTGAAATCTGATCCTACTTGTCTGAATCTCCTTTATCTAAAAAGGTTGGCCACTTCATCGCGATGTGGACAGTCTCAAGTGTAGTGATCGTCACCACAAATGAGACATGGGAATTTTGGTTTTCGTTGTGGTTGTTTTCCAGCAGCAGGGGTTTGTGGTTGATTTTTTGGTTCTTCGTTGTTATTGTTTTTCTTTGGTTTATTTCTCCCTTTCTTCTTGCCCCCGAGTTGTTGTGAAGGGGTCAATTGGACCGCATTCACCTCAGAGACCTGAGTTTGAGGGGGGGCATAAGAGGGTGAAGTCGGGATGGGAGCAGTCGTCGAAGCGGGCTGCTGAGTTGTTCCAGTCGACTGGGAAGTAGATTGGGTTTTGACGGAGCCAATAACTCCATCCACGTGCGAGGAAGATGATGGTTTGGATGGATCATTAGTGGCACGGGTAGCATTCATTATCAACTCGTACAGAGTACCAGACTGTGAATAGACCCAAGTCTAAGTATTGAGCCTGAGCAATAGCTTCTTCTTCGGTGACTACACCACCCATAGCAACATCACGAGCGATCTGGGGTAACAATGATTTAGTGAACCATTCCACTAATAATTGGTCAGGAATGACCACTTTGATTAGCCTTTGTCGTCATCTCCATTCATGAATATGATCGGAGATATGTATGGAGGTTTTCTGACGAAGGTAGGTCAGTAGTTCAGTACCCATCTCGTATCAAATGGGTGGTTTGAAGTGTGTGAGGAAGGACATGGCGAGGGAGTTGAAATCATGAAAAGAGGCACATGGTAGTTCAATATACCATTTTACTGCAGAACCCATAAGCGTTCGTTGGAAAAGACGCAAACGTATAGAATCGTCCATGAGGGAGTTGGATGAACACCACAAATGGAAAGTCATCATGTGGTTGTTTGGGTCTTCTCCAGACTTCCTGTCGAATTTTGGGATATCAGAAGGAAGTTTAGCTGGAATAGCTGGCCAAACTGGAGAATGATAAATAGGGTCATTCGTTAACCGAGACAAGTCTGGAAGGTCCAGGGTTGCTACAAAAGGTAGTTGTCGGTTAACCTGTGGGTAATACTGGTGTGGCATGGGGACACCAGTAGGGCCATACACTGGGTTATGCGGATAATTGTAACTAGTGGGCCCTCTTGTATGAGGTTGGTGTTGACCAGGGTATATAGGATTTGAGGTGTTTTGAGAAACATGTGCAAGCAGAGGATGACCAGATGGGTTTCAAGGATTATAAGCTAGATTTGGCCTTTGTCCATAAGGGGGTTGTTGTGGAGCTTGATAATTGTGTCCTGCCGAGAACTATGGGTTTCCTGGAAAAGGGATATTCCACGGATTAGGTGTGGCAGACACATTTTGTCCATACGGTTGATGGTAGGCTCCGGATTGAGGCTGCCCCCCAGCATGAGGGTGCCCCCCAAATGGAAGTTGTCTATATTCAATGTAATCGAACATTCGTTCAAGACGGAAAACTTGTAGGTGGAGACGTAGCAGGATAGGATTATGGATAGCATAGATTCGATTGAGTTGATAGACCACGAGTTGGGAGTCTAAGTAAACAATGATACGAGAGATACCTAGGGAGGAGGCTTGGGTCAAAAGTCTGATGACAGCACAATATTCTGCCATGTTATTAGTTGTTGGTCCTAAGCAAATACCTCCTGAGCTCACCACCTCATCAAATTGGTAAATTACCCATGCTACCGAAGCAATGTTGCGGGTATGTCGAATAGAACCATCCGCAAACCCGAAAAAGATAGGAAAGGAAGATGTCATCTGCGCATGAAAACACAAGGCACAGTCATGAGTGGAAAAGGTAAAGACTCGAGCACACGAAAGAAACAAACACACCAAACTAAAATACAATAAGGTACAAAGTACACATGTTGGGTAATCGAGGCATAGTATTTTTTCAAGTAAAGCCCGTTCCGGGGCTCTCCTAGGGAAATTCCATCATAATCTACTAATTCCTAGGCACCTCTGTGTAGAACATGTTTCACGATGTAAGGGCCGTGCCACAAAGGTTCTAACTTACCTGTCCCCAATTTTTCATGAGCTTGGTCATAGACGAGGACTAAGTCTCCTTCTGCAAAAGTCCGAGGATGGACGGATTTGTCGTATTGATTTTTAATTCATTTCTGATGTGCCTTGTTAACGAGACTGGCATCACAACGTGTTTCGTCTAGTTTGGATAGATATACGAAACGTTCTTCTTCGGCAGAAGTATGGGGTAGGAGTTCTACTTTAAGTTTCAGGGATGGAATCTCACACTCGATTGGTAGAACGGCTTTGATGCCATACACCAACTGGAAAAGAGTAAATCCAGTTGCGCTTTTCACGGAAGTGCGGTAAGCCTAGAGAGCGGAGAAAATTTGTAGATGCCACGATGTCTTTTTTTCCCCTACCATGCATTGAATCATGGTTTTTAGGACTTTTTTGGTGGCCTCAACTTGTCCGTCGGCCTGAGGATAGTAAGGGGATGAGTTTTCATGGAAAAAACCCAATTTGACATGTAATTCGCTCATCATCTGGTTCTTAAAGTGTGCACCGTGATCAGTGTAAATGGTGCATGGTACACCAAAATGAGTTATGATGTGGTTAAAAAGAAACAGAGTTGCGGTATGACCAACATTCAGAAAGGTAGGCATAGCCTCAGCCCATTTTGTAAAGTAGTCGACGGCGATGATTATATAACCGTGCCCCCCGGCTGAGGTAGGCTTACATTGCATGAAGTCGATGCCCCACTTGGCGAAGGGGCTGATGGCGATAATGGGGTGCAGCGTAGTAGGGTGGGTGCGTGCCTTCTTGTTAAAGACTTGGCAGGGTGGGCATTTTTTGACTGCCTCAATACAATCTTTGAAAATCGAGGGCCAAAAGTAGCCGGCACGTAGGATTTTTTGGGTTGTGGCCATCCCAGAAAGGTGACCGCCACAGGCGCCAAGGTGACAAACATTCAGAACGCGTTCAGCCTCCTCATGAATCAGACATCATCGAAGGATAGTGTTAATACCATGGCAATACAAGGTGTCGCCAACGATAATATAATGACGAGAATGGTGGCGAATACATCGACGCTCTTCACAGGAAGCGTTAGGCTGAAAGCATTGGGTTTGGAGGTAAAGGAGGATGTCTTCATACCAAGGATCAGAGGTGCTAATGAGGAAAAGAGATTCATCGAGGAGAGAATCTCTAGGTTCGATGTCTTCATCGGCACAAGGGAGAGCACAGATAAGCTCTACAAACACCAGGGACTTTTTGGCTTTGGACTTTGTGAATTCAAGATCGAATTCCTGAAGGATGACGATCCATTTAGAGTATTTTCCCCCAAGCACTTGACGTGTCAGGACATGGTACATGGGGTTGGAATCCGCAATCATCGTGGTGGTGCATAATAAGATGTAATGGTGGAATCTCTGGACATAGATGACAACTTCCAGGACTAGGTATAACCCAAGGATCAGATGATTCCAAGGATTGATAAGGCATAGTCGAGATCATATTGACGGTGGCAATATGGTGGGTGGAAGTTGTGTAGGGAAGGTACCCATGAGGCTAGAATATTTCAATAAGCCAACACCAACGCTTTCATATGTAACTGGGTGGTCTCCTAGAAAAGGAATGTTGTTGGTGACAGGGGTGCGAGTGTCAGGTGTGCAGAAATCGAGTTGATCGGTAGTGAAAATTTTTCCTTGATGGGGGAATTGTACACATCGAAACACCAATGAGGCGACAGCATTCATAGCGTAGAACCAACTTCTTCCAAGTAGTAGATTGTAATAAAGAGGGGCATCGACCACCTTGACATCAACGGTAACAGTTTTGCCACCCAACTGAACGGCTAAGGATTGTAACAGTCCGTGAGGATGAAAACCTTGTCCATCGAAAGCGTGTAACATCGTAGGGGATTTGTTAAGGGTAGGTGATTTTAAGCCTTTCCAAAAATCTAAATACATGACATAAGTAGAGGCTCCCTCATCCAAGATAGTTCGGTGGATTTGTTGATTGTGAACAACAACATCGATTTGAAAATCTAGCTGGTGGGAGAGTCGTGGTTGATGATCATCCAGGTTAAATGTGAGGTTATTAGATGACTCAGGGTCGAAAGCGCCAATAGAAGCTAAGAGAATTCTACGTTGGCTAGGACAGTGTTGTAGAACTTCCAAAGAAGACATAGCACACGGTGCTTGAGCCAAATATTCAACGATGTTGTAGTTTTGGGCATCCCTTGAACTAGGATTGAAGGTATATTTTCAGATAGTGCTCTTAGGAGGGCATAAAATGGAGTCAAACGAAGGTTTCTGAATCTGAAGTGGCCCGGATGGAGGGCTAGCAGACAGAGGACTAATGGAATATGGTAATGGGTCCGATATGGAACCATTAGTAGTCTTCGACTTATCAGGTTTAACTGGTGTGTCATATGTCGCAGTGCGAGTGGTCAGATTAATCCCATTAAACATGTAAATGTGGGCGCTTGTCGAGGCCTCATCATGGGATTGGTTGGAACTGCCCCCTGCAGTGGGGGTTTGAGCAACCAAAGATTGTTGTTGTGGAAAAGGTTGAGTAAGCACAGTGGGTTGTGAATTTCCCTTGAAAAGCTTGGCCACTTCATCACGATGTGGACAGTCTCGAGTATAGTGATTATAACCACAAATGAGACATGGGAATTTTGGTTTTTGTTGTGGTTTTTTTCCGGCAGCAGGGGTTTGTGGTTGATTTTTTGGTTGGTCGTTGTTATTTTTTTTCTTTGGTTTATTTCTCGCTTTCTTCTTGCCCTTGAGTTTTTATGAAGGGGTCAATTGGACCGCATTCACCTCAGAGACCTGAGTTTGAGGGGGGGTAGAAGAGGGTGCAGTCAGGCTGGGAGCAGTCGTCGAAGCGGGCCGCTGAGTTGTTCCAATCGACTGGGAAGTAGATTGGGTTTTGACGGAGCCAATAACTCCATCTGCGTGCAAGGCAGACGATGGTTTGGATGGATCATTAGTGGCACGGGTAGCATTCGGTATCAACTCGTACAGAGTACCAGACTGCAAATAAACCAAGTCTAAGTACTGAGCCCGAGCAATAGCTTCTTCTTCGGTGACTACACCACCCATAGCAACATCACGAGCGATCTGGGGTAACAATGATTTAGTGAACCATTCCACTAATAATTGGTCAGGAATGACCGCTTTGATTAGCCTTCGTCGTCGTCTCCATTCATGAATATGATCGGAGATATGCATGGAGGTTGTCTGACGAAGGGAGGTCAATAGTTCAGTACCCATCTCGTATCAAATGGGTAGTTTGAAGTGTGTGAGGAAGGACATGGCGAGGGAGTTGAAATCGTGAAAAGAGGCACGTGGTAGTTCAATATACCATTTTGTTGCAGAACCCGTAAGCGTTCGTTGGAAAAGACGCAAACGTATAGAATCGTCCATGAGGAAGTTTGATGAACACCACAAATGGAAAGTCATCACGTGGTTGTTTGGGTCTTCTCCAGACTTTCCGTCAAATTTTGGGATATCAGAAGGAATTTTAGCTGGAATAGCTGGCCAAAATGGAGAATGATAAATAGGGTCATTCGTTAACCGAGACAAGTCTGGAAGGTCCAGGGTTGCTACAAAAGGTAGTTGTCAGTTAACCTGTGGGTAATATTGGTGTGGCATGGGGACACCAGTAGGGCCATACACTGGGTTATGCGGATAATTTTAACTAGTGGGCCCTCTTGTATGAGGTTGGTGTTGACCAGGGTACATAGGATTTGAGGTGTTTTGAGAAACATGTGCGAGCAGAGGATGACCAGATGGGTTTTCAGGATTACAAGCTAGATTTGGCCTTTGTCCATAAAGGGGTTGTTGTGGAGCTTGATAATTGTGTCCAGCCGAGAAATATAGGTTTCCTAGAAAAGGGATATTCCATGGATTAGGTGTGGTAGACACATTTTGTCCATACGGTTGATGGTAGGCTCCAAATTGAGGCTACCCCCCAACATGAGGGTGCCCCCAAATGGAAGTTGTCCTCTAGTGGGAGGATTCCCCCCAGCTAGAGGTAGAGTTCCCGGAATTTGAGAATCAGACGTAAATGACTGACCGGTACCGCTGAATGGGTTAAGACCACTGAGACCGGTCCCTGCGGGTTGTTGGATAGGTATCGAACTTCCCGACATAACTTGGGTAGTAGCGGCAATGGAAAAATTCAGTCCTATGTACCCAAAAGGGAGGGATGATGTAGGTCTTGGTGTCACTGGTGTGCCAATTGCAGCTTGGCTAACCACTGCATTACCGGCAGGAATAGTCGGAATGTGAGAGACCATTGTAGAATGGGTCGTCTAGAGAGGAAAAGTAGACCTTGGGCCAATGGACGATGTGTTCAGACCAGCGGATGGCGTGGCTGAAAAAACGATAGTACCGGTAAAATAGTTTAAGGGTACGGTGTAGGTGATAGGTGCGTCAGCACCCATCCCTGTCCCATAAAGATCCTGCACCATGTGCAGCAGACTTCGAACAATGTTTGCGGTTCAAAAGGGGTCATCAGCTAAAGGGTTTAAACGAGACCCAGCCAGAATGTCAGAAGGATTGACGACGACAAACTCACCAACTGAATTAAGTTGGAGGACACGTCGTTCATATCCCTCCGGAATGTAGAAAGCTTTCGAAGACTCTGAAACAATTCAAAAATTCTCTAAAGGAGTGGGAACTTCTTCTTGGGAAGTTGTAGTGTCTTGAACCTCGCTCTGTTGAAGAGATTCCTCCGTAGAATGAGGGTGTAAAGGGGTGTTCCCTTCCATATTTTCTGGAGGAAATCTCTATAGCCTCCGCGAATGGCATGGAGGGTCGATGTTGGCAAAAAAGAGTCGGTGGAAACGATTTATGGCCAAATACCGAATAGAAACAGCATACGCTAATAGAATCTAAGAATCACAACCAAGCAAACAAGACCTTCTCTCGATGACCGTACTAGTTGCTGATAAAATCCAACGTCGCGTGATCAAGTCAAGAAAGGGTGGGGATATGGTGGAACACTTACAATGTCGACCTGCTTAACAGACTTACGCCTTAGTGCAAGCTTCCATGCAGTAATTGTGGATTTACCCTCCAAGGAGCTCGAGTGAGTTTGACCAATGTCTGCTCCAGGTACAGTGAGACTTCCCTTCACTGTCACCTTCTGTAAGACCCTAAATATTATGGCCACTAAGGTTACCAATTCGCAGTCAGCCCCCGGGAGGGTACAGTCGACAGTCTGATCTGAACGTACGGGCAGGGTATCTAGCCCAAAATCAACTTGAAAGGATTCCACGTAGTAATTGTGGATTTACCTTTAAGCGATCCCCATAATATGATCTGACCACTATAATTAGTCAAATCACGGAGGGATAATATCCGTAGCTCTCTCGAATGCGACCTCGTGCGTAACCCCTGTGTGAGAGGGGGATCCTAGGCAGACTTATACGACAATTGGATTTGACTCTCCCTAACTCAGGATGCTAATGTTTTTTTTGGAAACTTTGGAGAGTTATGCTCACAACCTAATCCAAAGTACTAAGCCTAGTCTACTGTTGGTGGGGGATCCTAAAAAATAAAATGTTCTAAATAGTTTTTTTAATTAGCGTTCATTTTATAACTGTTCTTTACTCAAAAAAGGGGTGCATGGAAGTGAAACGGATGGAATTGTGACTCAGTCCCAAAAAATGCAACAAATATGATAAGCATTCATTTCTTTTCGATGAACATCTATCTGAGGGAGAGAAAAAGAGTTATTTTCACTAACAAGCACTAATAAGGAATGTCCTCAAACAAATTTTCTTCAATCAAATCCGATGTGGTGCTAAAAAAATTTGAAATACCTTCTAATATGCAAAATCAATCATGAAGATGCTTCTTTATTGTTTGTATGTGAATAATGGTTAATTCAAAACAATGCTCATCTTTCTAATGATCTTTTTGGATCAATGAAAATCAGACCAACACAAGCAGGTTTCGTACAAACAATACACCCTCTTGTTGTGATCAAAACAAGAAGCGAAAGAAAAGAGAAAATCAAAGAAAAATCAAGAACTTCACACCAAAAGAAATGTCGAAGAACAATGACCTTAACTAAGACCAAATGAAAATATCTGTAGGCTTCTGATGTCCTTCACCAGAGTTTCTCGCTCAGTCAAAAAGGAGAGAACAAAAATGCATTGGTTTCAACCTCCTAATCAACAGAAAAAGTCAACAACAATGAAGCAAGTTACAACATCTAAACAGCAAGGTGTTTGTTCTTCAAAAATAAAGATGTCAAATTTGAAAAGGAAGAAGCATTGACTCACGGGGAGACTCAGCAAGTGAAACCCAGAGGTAAAACCTTGAAAAGAGAAATTCTAGAAAGTTTTTGGCCAAAAGAGGGTTGGCGCTCTGTTGTAAAGGGAAAGGAGCATTATAGTTCTCTGTGTAAGGCACTCAGGGAGCACTGGTGCTCTGTTAACACAGCCATAGGGGCGCCAGGTTCAAAAATCTCTTAAAATGTCAAAAAATCCAAAAATTGCAATCCAGTCTCGTCAATCAAGCTGAGTGTAATGGGGTAGGGACTCAATCAGCTCATGAAATCAGTCAAAAAGGGGTGAACCAGGTCTAAAAATAATCAAGGGGTAATACAAGGTCTATGAGGAGAAATCAAAACAAAACTTTTTGATTTGAGGACTCCCCAGTGGAGTCGCCAGTTTCTGTTGTGGGAAAATCTCCCTACGGACAGGTAGATTGCCTCAAAGATCTAGACCCTTAACTCTAAGACAGAAAGTGCTTAACGTGGAAACTAACTTCCTTTCAGATCTATACAAACTAATGTATGAGGAGGAAGGAGAACAGAAGTACCTTTTTATCGACGTTTGTCCCTGCACGCTCCGAGTTGAGCTCCAATCTTTCGCTCCTCGACGAGCCTTGTAGACAAACAAAGTACGACCACTTCCTACTCTATTGATATTATCTTGAAGACATATCTTTCTATCAACGATAAGTTCATGTAAGATCAGACACAAACTAGAAAGAAACAGGCCAAGCGTGTCATATTAATGAGAACAATGACAGCAGTAACTTACAATCGTAGATGCGATGGGACAGCTTCGTCAAGTCCCCTTTGTCTAACCCTTGCTGAAAAGATCCACGACCTAGATGATAGCAGCTTCACTAGTCACTCTCCTTTAGTCCACTATGTGTTTCCTATGAGATCATAGGTTTCATGCTAGCAATTCTTCCCCCTTTTCACCATCATAGAGCCTTCTTATATAGGTTAAGAGAGGCTTAACCTCTTGAGGTATCTTTAAAGTAGGTTGAGGAATTCCCTCCTCAGATCAGGGATCTTCTGATTGAACCAAGAATTTGAATGCAACTGCCTTCCAAACTTGAAATATCCTCCCCTTATTCCCCTCAACAAATCAACCACTACCCAGATTAGACAACGCTCCCTCAAAAGGGGCATCAGGGCACTATAGCGCTCCCTAGGAGGCTCAAGGGGAGCGCCGGCACTCTAAGGATGGATAGATATCCTTCAGAGGGGAAGTTTGGTGTTATAATTCCCCCCAGTAGCTTGTGGGGGAGCGCCAATGCTCCTAAGGCTGATGTAGGGGAGCGCTCTCCCTTAAAACCCTAGTTCAAGAGCTCCTTTCATATGGCAAAAGATTCTTGATTTCAGTAGATCATTCTCCTTCCTCCAAATCAAGTGTCTGAGGCATTCTAAGTGTCTCCTTGGTGCCGTCATCATGGAAATATGCTTTGTTTGATGTTTACGACACTTGTGAACAACATGCGACAGTTGCGAGGAACATGCGACACTTATGACAGTTAAAAGGAACATGCAACACTTATCAAATCGAGCAATATTGAGGTGTAACAGATTGCCCCCCAAAGTATGAACTTAGAAGATGAGAACTGATAACTGAAATGCGTTGTAGACTTTCAAGAAAGGGTATAGACTCAGAGAACCTGATAGAAGCTGCACTCAAACATCCAACAAATATCATGACATATTTCAAAACCCAAGGCAGGCATACCTATGCTTGGGTGATCAAGACTTGCAAGATATGGCCGCCATAAAATACACTGCGGATCCATAATTGTATTGATAAAAGGTATAGCCACTGAAGATACAATGTGTATCTATACTCTGATGACCTGGACTGATCGTAGCCATGAAGAATACACAATGGATCTACGAGATGACAAGACATAGCCACGACCAATACAAAGTGGATCTATGTAACAGTGTATGTATCATTTGTCCAAGAGAAACTCCTTCGCAACCTGGGCAAAGTACATATCAAAGTGGTCACTCAACCCAGGGTCTTCTTACCGATCCCAATATGGTACGAATCTAACCATGTGAATAGATGTCCTGATGTCGAACATGGTAGAAACTACTTGATTATCGGTCAATGGTGTGAACTGTTAACAAGTGCGAGGGAGATCACCATTAATGTCAATGATTCCCAAGGTACCCTAGTACATTCCAACGAATGTGAATGGATGAGTTGTAGTCGAAAATCCATGGAATCATCCGATCAGAGGTCAATGATGTAAACCTACTTTTGAACGTGAGGAGGCTTGCCATTGAGGCATGCAGGTCCCAAAGTACTAACTGGTTTCTAAGCCTAATTCTTGGATAATGTGCTGAGGTCGACAAGAATAAGCTTGTCAAAGGAGGGCCTTGATGTATCCCCCATCAACGACATGAAACAGACATAGGGATGTAATTGGTAGATCAAATGGACATGGATTGACACGGGTTTTGAGGCAAGATATTTGGGATGGCTGACTCTAGAGGCAGATACTTCCCTTGAACACTGAGGCACAACAGCAAAACATGACATGGACCAAAACTTGATGATGCAATGGATGTTGTGACTTGCATCGGATGACCCAAAGGAGTAAAAAAACTCAAAGGATTTGCTCAGTGCAGAGTTTCAATAGGTTATAATGTGTGCATATGACAAAGTGTCGTGTTCAAGGGAGACTCTAAGAATTACTTGGTGATGTTCTCAAGAGACTGCTTTGCTTGCTTCTTTCAAATTTTCCCCCATCCAGATAGATGAGTACCTCTTTTTGATTTAATTAGCTCGAGGAGGATAACACATGCTCGATATAACTCACCTTCAGTAAGTTCCTCTTCCTTTGTTTAACGAACTAGAAGAAGTAAGGGTTCGATCCTGTATGGGCCTGTCGATGTATGTTTTAGCGAGTCCAAAGACAGAAAACTTGAAGGTTTTTCAAGATTATAGAGTTTGGAAAAACACTTAAAAGAGAACTCTCTCAGTTCCTTTTTCATACAGTAGTCTAACGAGACTGAAAAAGAGATAAACTATCGCTCGAAAGACGCCCTTTCGAACCTTGTAATGAGTGTGAAAGGAAGCAAGGTCACTCGATGATCTTTTCATATTTAGAGAGTCTGAAAAGAGTTTAAAGATGACTCCAGGGGGGTTCCTTTTTCGTGTGTCCATGAGGGTCTGAAAAAGAGATAAAAGTCTACCCAGTGCGTTCTCATGTCTTCGAGCTTGAAAATGAACTAAGACTATGCTCATGAATGTGACAAGGTAAACAAATGATCGGAACTGTTTGGAAACCTGCGTTGTTAAAACTACAATCCAATGGTTTAGTGAAGCCATTAAATTGTTAGAGAAACCCATGAATGACTATACCTTATAAAAAATGGAAATTTATAAATAGTAATACAATGAAAATTCCATTTACCATTTCATTTTGCACAAGGATTTGTAGCAGTGGAGACTCTCATTTTAGAGGTGGAGCTTGTTTCGCTTGGTACCGGAGCTACATTTGACCATTTCTCTCACCGTTTGGACCAAGTAGATCTTCATATCCCCTTCTTTCAAACACATGGTTTAATATTCATCTTCATCGCAGCATTTAATTTAAAAAATGAAGCCCTAAGTTGCCCCAAAAAGATCAAATCGGCCTCTTTTAAAAGTGATGGGAGTAAGACATTCTTTGTGCAAAAACGTTTTATAAAGTGATAGCCATAATGCCAATGCCATAATACCTAAGTGGATGGGTCTTTTTGTCAAAGAACCCATGAGAAATTCCCACATATGCCCACGCGGCCATAAGGGAAATCGTTTTCATTTTAAAAACATTTTATTGTTGTGTGATGGATATTGGATGGAAAAGAGAGGGCGTGATGATTATAAAAGAGGGCATGGTCTTTTTAAACAAAGTGGGCAATAGATTCCATGTTTTTAAATTGTTTTAATAAATTGTCGAAATTGTCAAAATATTGAAATAATGAAATTCTTTATTTTTTTGTGTTGTAGGTGATTTCGGCGACCATGATCGAGTGGAAAGAACGAGAGCATGAGATTGATGAATTGGCTGCCTTGCGGAGTCCTCACACGCAGGCCACATTGAGAGCTTCTGGCTTACTAAAATTCTTCAAATTGCAAAAAATGAAGAACGAGATTTTGTTGCTTAAGCACATAATCGGCTTATGGGATGTTGCAGAGAAAGGATTCCGGATTGGCACACAGCTTCTAACCATTGAGTTGGAAGACATGTATTTCATGACTGGCCTCTCGAAAACAGGGGTTCCCATATCTTTTTCCGACCAGAGGGCGCTACCTGAGCAAGTGGGCATGTATCTGGCTCGTCACTGTGTCCCAGGAGCAAGACTAGTAGGGGTTAGAATCCCTATCAAGGATATCTGAGAGCTACCCCTCCGGTCCATTTTGTTTTCCATCACGAGCATGAAGGGAAGTACTAGTGCACATCTGGTGTCAATATCGCAGGTGGCTTATGGCGTACAGTTCTTGGAACCAACACTGTTCAACTGGAGTGCAAGGTTCCTTCGAAATATGAAGTAACAGGTTTCATGATCCAGGATGGGACAGAAACAGTTCATTTACGGCTCTTTTCTGGTCTCATTTTTCTTAGAACGCATCCCCAAAATGCAGCCTCAGATAGCACTGGCAGTGCAACCAGTGGACGAACCACGGATGGAGAGGTGGACTAATCTGTCTCCAAGGCTAGTAGCGGAGTCAGAGTTCTATTTCACCTACGATTTATTTTCTTGGCTGAGACGGCAGTATCTCTGGATAGAAGACTTCCCGTATGTTGAGGTGGATTTCCGTGGGAGCATGGATTTGATTCTGCCCATGGGGGAAGATTGGGATGCGTCAGGTAAGAGACTGAGCAACACCTTGTCTAGTTTTTGTTTCTTAAGTTTTTAATGTATATATATTTTTTTGGGTATGTACAAGAGTTCTTAAAAGATGTATTGTTTTCAACATGCACACAAGGGAGCAGTGTGTCTGGCTGATATATCGATACCAGGATGTTGTGGGGGTGCTCCAGTTGTAGCAGATCCGGGAGTACCCGTGATAGGTCTCCGGGAGGTTGAAAGAAACCTCCAAGGCCTCATGATGGGCATTCCTCCTCTACATAGGGGAGAAGTGTCTTTCAATCTCCAGAGGCACACTATGGGAGTGCTAGAGAATGTCAATTCTCTACTGAGACGCGTAGTTTGCGCAGTGATATGTTACTCGCAGCACAATGTAGTGCAGGGAGATTAGAGTCTCTTTGGTGATCGTATTTTTGTATGCCTTGTCAGGCGATGTTGTATGGGTGTAAAGACCCAACATTTTTCTCTTCTAAATATTTTTTTTGATGTAATCAAAACATTCAGTCATGCTATGTATATATATACAGTTTCGAGTTTTTACGGTGCCAAATGATTTGTACATGATGATGCCTATGATGTGATGTGTTTTAATTTACATGTGATGTACAATTTTTCTTTCCTTAAATCTTATATATGGGCAAGATACCGATCCATGATGTAATTGGCTAACAAATCCGAAACACTATTGAGTTCTCTTGGAATGTGTCTATATTCAATGTAATCGAACATTCGTTCAAGATGACGAACTTGTAGGTGGAGATGTAGCAGGATAGGATTATGGATAGCATAGATTCGATTGAGTTGATAGACCACGAGTTGGGAGTCTAAGTAAACAATGATACGAGAAATACCTAGGGAGGAGGCTTGGGTCAAAAGTCTGATGATAGCATGATATTCTGCCATGTTATTAGTTGTTGGCCCTAAGCAAATACCTCCTGAAATCACCACCTCGTCAAATTGGTAAATGACCCATGCTGTCGAAGCAATGCTATGGGTATGTCAACTAGCGCCATCCGCAAACCTGAAAAAGATAGGAAATGAAGATGTCATCTGTGCATGAAAACACAAGGCACAGTCATGAGTGGCAAAGGTAAAGACTTGAGCACATGAAAGAAATAGACACACCAAACTAAAATACAATAATGTACAAAGTGCACATGCTGGGTAATCTAGGCATAGTACTTTTTAAGGTAAAGCCCGTTCTGGGGCTCTCCTAGGGAAATTCCATCATAATCTACTAATTCGTAGGCACCTCTGTGTAGAACATGTTTCACGATGTAAGGTCCATGCCACAAAGGTTCTAACTTACCTGTCCCCAATTTGTCATGAGCTTGGTCATAGACGAGGACTAAGTCTCCTTCTGCAAAAGTCCGAGGATAGACGGATTTGTCATATTGATTTTTAATTCGTTTTTTATGTGCCTTGTTAACGAGAGCGGCATCATGACGTGTTTCGTCCAGTTTGGATATATATAAGAAATGTTCTTCTTCGGCAGAAGTATGGGGTAGGAGTTCTATTTTAAGTTTCATGGATGGAATCTCACACTCGATTGGTAGAACGGCTTTGATGCCATACACCAACTGGAAAGGAGTAAATCCAGTTGCGGTTTTCACAGAAGTGCGGTAAGCCTAGAGAGCGGAGAAAATTTGTAGATGTCACGATGTCTTGTTTTTCCCTACCATGCGTTGAATCATGGTTTTTAGGACTTTGTTGATGGCCTCAACTTGTCCGTTGGCCTGAGGATAGTAAGGGGATGAGTTTTCATGGAGAAAACCCAATTTGACATGCAAATTGCTCATCATCTAGTTCTTAAAGTGTGCACCGTGATCAGTGACAATGGTGCGTGGTACACCAAAACGAGTTATGATGTGGTTAAAAAGAAACAGAGCTGGGGTACGACCATCGTTCAGAAAGGTAGGCATAGCCTCAGCCCATTTTGTAAATTAGTCGACGGCGACGATTATATAACCGTGCCCCCCGGCTGAGGTAGGCTTACATTGCATGAAGTTGATGCCCCACTTGGCGAAGGGTCTGATGGCAATAATGGGGTGCAACATAGTAGGGTGGGTGCATGCCTTCTTTTTAAAGACTTGGTAGGGTGGGAATTTTTTGACTTCCTCAATACAATCTTTGAAAATCAAGGACCAAAAGTAGCCGGCACGTAGGATTTTTTGGGTTGTGGCCATCCCAGAAAGGTGACCGCCACAGGTGCAAAGGTGACAATCGTTCAGAATGTGTTCAGCCTCCTCATGAATCAGACATCGTCGAAGGATAGTGTCAATACCATGGCGATACAAGGTGTCATCGATGATAAGATAATGACGAGAATGGTGGCGAATACGTTGACGCTCTTCACGGGAAGCGTTAGGCTGAAAGCGTTGGGTTTGGAGGTAAAGGAGGATGTCTTCATACCAAGGATCAGAGGTGTTGATGAGGAAAAGAGATTCATCGGGGAGAGAATCTCTAGGTTCGATGTCTTCATCGGCACAAGGGAGAGCACAGATAAGCTCTGCAAACACCAGGGACTTTTTGGCTTTGGACTTTGTGAATTCAAGATCGAATTCCTGAAGGATGACGATCCATTTAGAGTATTTTCCCCCAAGCACTTGACATGTCAGGACGTGGTACGTGGGGTTGGAGTCCGTAATCACCATGGTGGTGGGTAATAAGATGTAATGGTGGAATCTCTAGACATAGATGACAGCTGCCAGAGCCAGTTTTTCTACATGTGAATATCGGAGTTCGGTTCCAGATAGACTCTTGCTCAGGTAATAGATCACATGTTCCTCATCGTTGGGGTCCTCCTGAACTAACACCATCGCGATAGTGAAAGTGGAGGTGGCTAGGTAAAGGATGTAGTCCTTTGTATACTCCGGAGGGTTTAACAAAGGTGTGTGGGTCCAGGCATGCTTGAGAGCATCGAATGACCATTGAGCGGTGTCATCCAAGACGAAAGGGGTGTTTTTCTGCAGTAACCACATGAATCCTTTAGTTATCTCAGCGTAGTTGCAAATGAAACGGCGAAGGAAGTTTGCTTTGCCTTGCAAACTTTGGAGTTGGGTTAAATTGGTAGGTGGGGGTAAGGCTAGAATGGCCTTAATCTTTAAGGGATCCACCCTAATCCCATATTTAGAGACAATGAAACTGAGGAGTCGACCAGATTCGACAACAAAAATACATTTATGTGGGTTCAAGCGAATACGGTAGAACTGACATCGAAGAAAAATAGACCGTAAGTGATAAACATGATCGGATCGATTGGATGAGTGGGCAAGTAAGTCGTCGAGGTAAGGCTCTTCGATATGCTTGATATCGTGGAAAGCGTACAACATGGCCCGCTGGAAAGTAGCACCAACATTTTTTAGACCAAAAGGTAGCTTTCAATAGGAAAAATTTCCCCATGGTCAAATAAAGGTTGTCTTATGTTGATCAGCATGTAAGATTTCAATCTGGTTATACCCAGAGAAGCCATCCATGAAAGAAAAGATTACGCTCCCAGCACAATTATAGATGATTTGGTCGATGAAGGGCGTAGGGCAGTTGTCCTTTGGACAAGCTTTGTTGAGATCCCGATAGTCAACACAAACACGGATGGTCCCTTGTTTTTTGGCAACCAGAACAAGGTTGGAGACCCATTCTGTCAAAGGGACAGGATAGATAAAGCCAGATTTTATAAGTTTCTCAAATTTTTCCTTTATAGCTGCGATTTTCTTGGGATGAACCGGGCTGAGTTTTTGTCAAACAGGTTTCATGCCAGAGTAAGTCTTGATTTCATGCACGACGATCGAAGGGTCGATCGCTGGCATTTCCTCGTAGCTCCAAGCGAAGACATCGCGAAATTCTTTAAACAAAGCGGTGTAAGAGACCACTTCTTTGGGTGTGCAATTAGCACCAAGGTTAATGTTTTCCATGACACCTTCTTTGATCGAAATATCAGTAATGATCGTGGTAGAGATGTTACCCATATTCCCCTTAGAGAGAGTATGTTGTGTGAGGATGGGAGATTGCGGAGCATCGGTAACATCGGGAGGGAAGACAGAGTGTATGTCTTGGTGAATTTCTTCCAAAGGCGGAAGAAAAGAGGATCGATGATGGTTATCATCCCAAGGTAGATCATCAATACTAAGCATTTCCATAATAGATTCGTCAGAAGGGAAAATTTGGGAAATGTAATCGATTGCAGACGATAGGGAATCCAACCATGAAGGCATCGAGTAGGCATCAGGTGCCAATAAATGTGGGTTGTCCGGAGAGGGAGAAGAAGATTGAATAGCTACATATGTGGCCTCGGCTGGGCTAAGTGTCATAGTGTCACCGAGCACATCGAATTCCATAGGACTAGGTACAACCCAAGGATCAGATGATTCCAAGGATTGATAAGGCATAGTCGAGATCATATTGACAGTGGCAATATGATGCGCAGTGGGTGGAAGTGGTGTAGGGACGGTACCCATGAGGCTAGAATATTTCAATAAGCCAACACCAACGCTTTCATATGTAACTGGGTGGTCTCCCAGAAAAGGAATGTTCTTGGTGACAGGGGTGCGAGCGTCGGGTGTGCAGAAATCGAGTTGATCGATAGTGACAATTTTTCCTTGATGGGGGAATTGTACACATCGAAACACCGATGAGGCGATGGCAGTCATAGTGTAGAAACAACTTCTTCCAAGTAGTAGGTTGTAATCGAGGGGGGGCATCGACCACCTCAACATCAACGGTAACAGTTTTTCTGCCCAACTGAATGGCTAAGGATTGTAACAATTCGTGAGGATGAAAACCTCGTCCATCGAAAGCGTGTAACATCGTAGGGGATTTGTTAAGGGAAGGTGATTTTAAGCCTTTCGAACAAGCTAAAGACATGACACAAGTAGATTCTCCCTCATCCAAGATAGTTCGGTGGATTTGTTGATTGTGAACAACAACATCGATTTGAAAAGCTAGCTGGTGGGAGAGTCGTGGTTGATGATCATCCAGGTTAAACGTGAGGTTATTAGATGAATAAGGGTCAAAAGCGCCAATAGCAGCTAAGAGCGTTCTACATTGACTAGGACAGTGTTGTAGAACTTCCAAAGCAGACATAGCACATGGTGCTTGAGCCAAATCTTCAACGATGTTGTAGTTTTGGGCAGCCCGTGAACTAGGATTGAAGGTATATTTTTGGATAGTGCTCTTAGGAGGGCGTAAAATGGAGTCAAACGAAGGTTTCTCAATCTGAAATGGCCCGGATGGAGGGCTAGTTGACGGAGGACTAACGGAAGATGGTAACGGGTCCGGTACATAACCATTAGTATTCTTCGGCTTATCAGGTTTAACTGGCGTGTCATATGTCGCAGTGCGAGTGGTCAGATTAATCCCGTTAAACATGTAAATGTGGGTGCTTGTCGAGGCCTCATCATGGGATTGGTTGGAACTGCCCCCCACAGTGGGGGTTTGAGCAACCAAAGATTGCTACTGTGGAAAAGGCTGAGTAAGCACAGCGGGTTGTGAATTTCCCTTGAAAAGCTTGGCCACTTCATCGCGATGTGGACAGTCTCGAGTGTAGTGATCATCACCACAAATGAGACATGGGAATTTCGGTTTTTGTTGTGGTTGTTTTCCGGCAGCAGGGGTTTGTGGTTGATTTTTTGGTTGTTCGTTGTTATTGTTTTTCTTTGGTTTATTTCTCTCTTTCTTCTTGCCCCTGAGTTGTTGTGAAGGGGTCGATTGGATTGCATTCACCTCAGAGACCTGAGTTTGAGCGGGGGTAGAAGAGGGTGCAGTCGGGCTGGGAGCAGCCGTCGAAGCAGGCCGCTGAGTTGTTCCAGTCGACTGGGAAGTAGATTGGGTTTTGACGGAGACAATAACTCCATCTGCATGCAAGGAAGATGATGGTTTGGATGGATCATTAGTGGCACGGGTAGCATTCGGTATCAACTCGTACAGAGTACCAGACTGTGAATAAACCAAGTCTAAGTACTGAGCCCGAGCAATGGCTTCTTCTTCGGTGACTACACCACCCATAGCAACATCACGAGCGATCTTGGGTAACAATGTTTTAGTGAACCATTCCGCTAATAATTGGTCAGGAATGACCGCTTTGATTAACCTTCGTCATCATCTCCATTCATGAATATGATTGGAGGTATGTATGGAGGTTGTCTGACGAAGGGAGGTCAATAGTTCAATACCCGTCTCGTATCAAATGGGTAGTTTGAAGTGTGTGAGGAAGGACGTGGTGAGGGAGTTGAAATCGTGAAAAGAGACATGTGGTAGTTCAATATACCATTTTGCTACAGAACCCGTAAGTGTTCATTGGAAAAGACGCAAATGTGTAGAATCGTCCATGAGGGAGTTTGATGAACACCACAAATGGAAAGTCATCACGTGGTTGTTTGGGTCTTCTCCAGACTTTCCGTCAAATTTTGGGATATCAGAAGGAAGTTTAGCTCGAATAGCTGGCCAAACCGGAGAATGATAAATAGGGTCATTCGTTAACCGAGACAAGTCTAGAAGGTCCAGGGTTGCTAGAAAATGTAGTTGTCGGTTAACCTGTGGGTAATACTGGTGTGGCATGGGGACACCAGTAGGGCCATACACTGGGTTATGCGGATAATTGTAACTAGTGGGCCCTCTTGTATGAGGTTGGTGTTGACCAGGGTACACAGGATTTGAGGTGTTTTGAGAAACATGTGCGAGCGGAGGATGACCGGATGGGTTTTGAGGATTATAAGTTGGATTTGGCCTTTGTCCATTAGGGGGTTGTTGTGGAGCTTGAGAATTGTGTCCTGCCGAGAACTATGGGTTTCCTAGAAAAGGGATATTCCACGGATTAGGTGTGGTAGACACACTTTGTCCATACGGTTGATGGTAGGCTCCGGATTGAGGCTGCCCCCCAGCATGAGGGTGCCCCCCAAATGGAAGTTGTCCTCCGGTGGGAGGATGCCCCCCAACTTGAGGTAGAGCTCCTGGAATTTGAGAACCATACGTAAATGACTGACCAGTACCGCTGAATGGGTTAAGACCACCGAGACCAGTCCCTCTGGGTTGTTGGATAGGTATCGAACTTCCCAACATAACTTGGGTAGTAGCAGCAATGGAAAAATTCAGTGCTCTGTACCCAAAAGGGAGTGATGATGTAGATCTTGGTGTTACTGGTGTGTCAATTACAGCTTGGCTAACCACCGCATTACTGGCAGGAATAGTCGGAATGTGAGGGACCATTGTAGAATGGGCCGTCTAGAGAGGAAAAGTAGACCTTGGGCCAACGGACGATGTGTTCGGACCAGCGGACGGTGTGGCTGAAAAAATGGTAGTACCGGTAAAATGGTTTAAGGGTACGGTGTAGGTGATAGGTGTGTCAGCACCCATCCCTGTCCCATAAAGATCCTGCACCATGCGAGACAGACTTCGAACAATGTCTGTGCTCCAAAAGGGGTCATCGACTAAAGGGTTTGAACGAGACCCAGCCGAAATGTCAGAAGGATTGACGACGACAAACTCACCAACCGAATTTAGTTGGAGGACATGTCGTTCATATCCCTCCATAATGCGGAAAGCTTCCAGAGACTCTGAAACAATTCAAAAATTCTCTAAAGGAGTGGGAACTTCTTCTTGGGAAGTTGTAGTGTCTTGAACCTCGCTCTGTTGAGGAGATTCCTCCGTAGAATGAGGGTGTAAAGGGGTGTTCCCTTCCATATTTTCTGGAAGAAGTCCCTGTAGCCTCCGCGAACGGTGTGGAGGGTCGATGTTGGCGAAAAAGAGTCGGCGGAAAATATTTATGGCCAACTACTGAAAAGAAACAGCATATGCTAATAGAATCTAAGAATCACAACCAAGAAAACAGGACCTTCTCTCGATGACCATACTAGTTGGTGATGAAATCCAACGTCGCGTGATCAAGTCAAGAAGGGGCAGGGATATGGTGGAACAGTTACAATGGTGACCTGTTTAACGGACTTACGCCTTAGTGCAAGCTTCCATGCAGTAATTGTGGATTTACCCTCCAAGGAGCCCTAGTGAGTTTGACCAATGTCTGCTCCAGGAACAGTGAGACTTCCCTTCACTATCACCTTGTGTAAGACCCTAAATATTATGGCCACTAAGGTTACCAATTCACAGTCAGCCCTTGGGAGGGTACAGTCGACAGTCTGATCTGAACGTACGAGCAGGGTATCTAGCCCGAAATCAACTTGAAAGGCTTCCACGCAGTAATTGTGGATTTACCTTTAAGCGATCCCCATAATATGATCTGACCACTATAATCAGTCAAATCACGGAGGGATAATCTTCGTAGCTCTCTCGAATGTGACCTCGTGCGTAACCCCTGTGTGAGAGGGGGATCCTAGGCAGACTTATACGACAATTGGATTTGACTCTCCCTAACTCAGGATGCTAATGTTTTTTTTGGAAGCTTTGGAGAGTTATGCTCACAGCCTAATCCAAAGTACTAAGCCTAGTCTACTGTTGGTGGGGGATCCTAGAAAAGAAAATGTTCTAAATAGTTTTTTTAATTAGCGTTCATTTTATAGTTGTTCTTTACTCAAAAAAGGGGTGCATGGAAGTGAAACGTATGGAATTGTGAATCAGTCCCAAAAAATGCATCAAAGATGATAAGCGTTCATTTCTTTTCGACGAACATCTATCTGAGGGAGAGAAAAAGAGTTATTTTCACTAACAAGCACTAATAAGGAATGTCCTCAAACAAATTTTCTTCAATCAAATCCGATGTGGTGCTAAAAAAATTTGAAATACCTTCTAATATGCAAAATCAATCATGAAGATGCTTCTTTATTGTTTGTATGTGTAGAATGGTTAATTCAAAACAACGCTCGTCTTGCTAATGATATTTTTGGATCAATGAAAATCAAACCAACACAAGAAGGTTTCGTACAAACAATACACCCTCTTGTTGTGATCAAAACAAGAAGAGAAAGAAAAGAGAAAATCAAAGAAAAATCAAGAACTTCACACCAAAAGAAATGTCAAAGAACAATGACCTTAACTAAGACCAAATGAAAATATCTATAGGCTTCTGATGTCCTTCACTAGAGTTTCTCGCTTAGTCAAAAAGGAGAGAACAAAAATGCATTGATTTCAACCTCCTAATCAGCAGAAAAACTCAACAACAATGATGAGAGTTACAACATCTAAACAGCAAGGTGTTTGTTCTTCAAAAAGAAAGATGTCAAAGTTGAAAAGGAAGAAGCATTGACTCACAGGGAGACTCAGCAAGTGAAACCCAGAGGTAAAACCCTGAAAAGAGAAATTCTAGAAATTTTTTGGCCAAAACAGGGCTAGCGCTCTGTTGTAAAGGGAAAGAAGCATTATAGCGCTCTGTGTAAGGCACTCAGGGAGCACTGGCGCTCTATTAACACAGCCACAGGGGTGCCAGGTTCAAAAAGCTCTTAAAATGTCAAAAAATCCAAAAATTGCAATCCAGTCTCGTCAATCAAGCTGAGTGTAATGGGGTAGGGAGTCAATTAGCTCATGAAATCAGTCAAAAAGGGGTGAACTGGGTCTGAAAACAATCAAGGGGTAAGACAAGGTCTATGAGGAGAAATCAAAACAAAAAGTTTCGATTTGAGGACTCCCCAATGGAGTTGTCAGTTTCTGTTGTAGGAAAATCTCCCTGCGGACAGGTAGATTGCCTCAAAGAGCTAGACCCTTAACTCTAAGACAGAAAGTGCTTAACGTGGAAACTGACTTCCTTTTAGATCTATACAAACTAATGCATGAGGAGGAAGGAGAACAGAAGTACCTTTTTATCGACGTTTGTCCCTGCACGCTCCGAGTTGAGCTCCAATCTTTCGCTCCTTGACGAGCCTTGTAGACAAACAAAGTACGTCCACTTCCTAGTCTATTGATATTAGCTTGAAAACAGATCTATCTATCAACGATAAGATCATGTAAGATCAGACACAAACTAGAAAGAAACAGGCCAAGCGTGTCATATTAATGAGAACAATGACAGTAGTAACTTACAATGATAGATGCAAATGCGACAGCTTCGTCAAGTCCCCTTTGTCTAACCCTTGCTCGAAAGATCCACGACCTGGATGATAGGAGCTTCACTGGTCGCTCTCCTTTATTCCACTGTGTGTTTCCTATGAGATCATAGGTTTCATGCTAGCAATTCTTCCCCCTTTTCACCATCATAGAGCCTGCTTATATAGGTTAAGAGAGGCTTAACCTCTTGAGGTATCTTTAGGGTAGGTTTAGGAAATCCCTCCTCAGATCAAGGATCTTCTGATTGAACCAATAATTCAAATGCAACTGCCTTCCAAACTTGAAATATCCTCCCCTTATTCTCCTCAACAAATCAACCACTGCCCAGATTAGACAACGCTCCCTCAAAAGGGGCATCAGGGCGCTATAGCGCTCCCTAGGAGGCTCAAGGGGAGTGTCAGTGCTCTAAGGATGGATAGCACTCCTCAGAGGGGTAGTTTGGTGCTATAATGCCCCCCAGTATCTTGTAGGGGAGCGCCAGCACTCCTAAGGCTGATGTAGGGGAGCGCTCTCCCTTAAAACCCTACTTCAAGAGCTCCTTTTAGATGGAAAAAGATTCTTGACTTCAGTAGATCATTCTCCTTCCTCCAAATCAAGTGTCTGAGGTATTATAAGTGTCTCCTTGGTGTCATCATCATGGAAATATGCTTTGTTTGATGTTTGTGACACTTGTGAACAACATGCGACACTTGCGACACTTGCGAGGAACATGCGACACTTACGACAATTGAGAGGAACATGCGACACTTATCAAATCGAGCAATATTGAGGTGTAACATCTCCTTCGTTAGATAACCTAGAAGACGCTTTGGTCATGGTTGAAAATCCGACCACACCTGTGTCGGTAACTCCTCTCGAACCACTTTTGGTTCATTTAGACTCCCTTGGGAACGTCATAGACGAAGAAGTCCCACCATTACCGGAGAGGATCTTTACTGAAACATATATGGGATCCACGGAACCACTCTTTGGTGACGAGTATAGGACTCTTGTTCATCCTAGCACCACAGTAGCAACCAATCCCACACCTGCTCGTTCTGTATGGAGGACTTCATCGGGACGCGATCTCTATGAACATTTCGAATCTATTCGACAACCCTTTCATCCTCATGACCCTCCTAGTGAAACAGGACCATCCGGTCAAACCATGAATCACCCAGTCGATCCGGTTATTCACCCTACTGCTACACCAGCACAAGTCCATCCTAATGTTGGACTCATCACCTCTACTCATCCCCAAAGCACTTCAATATCTACCCCTTTTTCTACAAGTTTTTACTCTACAGCTCCGCATGTTCCACATGATCCTGCTGGGACATCTTCTCACCCGAGAATGCAAACCCCTGTTGGCCAAACACAACCAACTGGAGGGAAACCACCATCCAACGAACCATTTCCTCCTAGAGGACTACCTTTCCATGGCGGGCCTACCCCTCCCCAGGGATAGTCCCCTTTTCATGCTCCTCCTGGAGGGAAACCTCCATTTGCCAGTTATACCCCGGTCGTAAATCCACCGTTGGCAGGGGGGCAACCCCCGTTTGCTGGAAACCCTTCACAATCCTGGGGAGCATCCTCAGAAGGCACTTTTACTCAACCCCATGTTGGGGGGCACTTGTATAATAACCCACTAGGAGGAGTATCCAATCATGTTCCTCCCTTAACATCTGACAGACAATCTTATCCAGGCGGTATCCAAAACACCACTTGGAGTTCTCTGGGACCACAGTCTTATCCTCCTCTTGGGACTCATGTGTATCCGCCTCCGGGATCTACTCCTTACCATTCTCAAGGGAAAAATGCTTATCCTCCTCATGGACAAATACATCACCCGGCCTACAATGTTCAAAACCCACCGGGTTATGCCAATGTTTCTCATGCACCATTGAATCCTTCTTATCCTGGCCAGCAACAACTGTATGTAGGGGGACCTACTAGTTACAACTATCCACCTAACCCAGTCTATGGTCCTACTGGTGTTCCTATGCCACACCAGTATCATTCGCACATTAACCGACAGCTACCATTCCTTGCGACTATGGATCTCCCAAACTTGTCTCGGTTAACTAATGATCTCATTCATCGGTTTGGCCAGTCATTCCAGCTAAACTTCCTTCTGATATTCCAAAATTTGACGGAAACCCTGGCGAAGATACGAACAACCATGTGATGACTTTCCATTTGTGGTGTTCATCAAACTCCCTCGTGGATGATTCTATCTGTTTGCGTCTTTTCCAGCGAACGCTTATCGGTTCAGCAGCAAAGTGGTATATTGAACTACCGTGTGCTTCTTTTCATGATTTTAATTCCCTTTCCATGTCTTTCCTCACGCACTTTCAACTACCTATTCGCTATGAGACGGGTACTGAACTCTTGACCTCCCTTCGTCAAACTAACTCAGTGCATATCTCTGACCATATTCATGAGTGGAGGCAACGACGAAGGATGATCAAGGCAGTCATTCCTGACATGCTCTTGGCAGAATGGTTTACTAAATCACTGTTACCCCCGATCGCTCGCGATGTTGCTATGGGTGGTGCGGTCACAGAGGAACAAGCCATTACTTGGGATCAGTACTTAGACTTGGTTTATTCCCAATCTGGTACTTTGTATGATTTTCTTCTGAATGATGCTCGAACTAATACCGATCCTTCTAAGCCATCATCCTCATCTCATGCAGATGGTGTTATCATTTCCATGAAAACTCAATCTTTTTCCAAATCAACTACACCCTCCTCTACCTCCCCCCAAAATCAGATCTCTGAGGTGAATGCAGTTCAATCTGCCCCTTCACAACAATCCATATGTAAGAAGAAGACAAAAAATAAATCAAAAAATAATAATGAACAACCCAAAAATCAAACACCTGCTACCGAAAAGCAACCACAACGGAAACTGAAATTCTCATGTATCATTTGTGGTGATGATCACTACACTTGAGATTGTCTGCTTTGTAATGAAGTGGCCAAAATTTTCCAAGGGAAGTCACAACCTGCTGTGCTTACTCAGCCTTTTCCACAACAGCAATCCTTTGTTGCTCAAACCCCCTCTCCTGGGGGAAATTCTAGCGATCCTAATGATGAGGCCTCGTCGAGTGCACATATTTATATGTTTAATGCGATCAATTTGACTACTCGCTCTAAGACCTATGACACACTAGGTAACCCTGAAAAAGGAAAAGACACTAACGGTGTCGACACTTTATCGGATCCATCATCATCCTCTGTTAGTCTTCCATCAGTTAATCCTTCGTCTGGACCACTCCATATTGAGAAACCTACGTTCGACTCTATCTTACGCCCTCCTAAGAGAACTATACATAAAGCTACCTTTAATCCTAGTTCACATGCCGCCCAAAACTACAACATTGTTGAAGATTTGGCTCAAGCACTGTGTGCTATGTCTGTGTTAGAAGTTCTACAGCACTGCCCTAGTCAACGTAGAACGCTCTTGACCACTCTTGGAGTTGTTGATCCTGAGTCGTCCAATCATATCATGTTTAACCTGGATAATTATGCGTCTCGACTCTCCCACCAACTTTCTTTCCAAGTTGATGTCGTTGTTCACAATCAACAAATCCACCGAACTATTCTGGATGAGGGAGCCTCAACTTGTGTCATGTCTTTAGCGTGTTGGAAAGGTTTAAAATCACCAGCACTCAACAAATCCCCAACGATGTTACGCGCCTTCGATGGGTGAGGTTTTCATCCCCATGGGCTTTTACAGTCCCTGCCCATCCAATTGGGTGGCAAAACTGTTACTGTTGATGTCGAGGTGGTCAATGCTCCCCTCGATTACAACTTGTTACTTGGAAGAAGTTGGTTTTATGCTATGACTATCGTTGCCTCGTCAGTTTTCCGATGTGTCCAATTTCCTCACCAGGGCAAAATTGTCACTGTTGATCAGTTGGATTTCTAAATGACCGATGCTCGCATTCCCGCTACCAACAATATTCCTTTCTTGGGAGACAACAAGATCATGTATGAAAGCGTTGGTGTTGGCTTACTGAAAGATTCTATCCTCATGGGTACCTTCCCTACACCACTTCCACCGACTACACATCATATTGCCACCGTCGATATGATTTCAACCACGGCTTATCAATCTTTGGAATCATCTGACCCTCGAATTGTAACTTGTCCATTGGAATTCGATGCAATAAGTGACACCGTGCCACTTAGTCTAGCTAAAACATCATACGTTTCTATCCCATCCGCTTCTCCCTCCTCAGCACTTGACGGTTCCTCAATGCAATCACAGTTGTGTTCCTTGTCCTCTGCGATCGACTACATTTCCCCAACTTTTCCTTCGGATGAATCTATTCCAGAAATGTTTTGCATTGACAAGTTACCTCGGGATAATAACTGTCACCGATCCTCTTTTCTTCCCCCTCGTGAAGAAATTCGGGCAGATATACCATCTATCCCCCCTCCTGGTGCTGATTTTTCATCATCTCCCATGCTTTCAACTTCCGACAATTTGGATCTGGTAGTGGGCATGGTGATTTCTTTGGTAGGATTATTGGAGCCTGATCTCCTTACTCCTATCGCGACCCTTGACATGTGTTCCTTCTCGAGTGATTATCTTCCATCCAGCGAAGATCTCCTGGAGGCCATGACCGCATTTTGTCCCTTGACATGGTATCCTTCCAGAGCATTATCCTCTTGGAAGCCATGATCAAGAAGCAACCACGAGCATAGTTTCTCTTCTTTGTGGCAAGCTTGTTAAAAAATGAAACAGAGGCCTTGAGCATAGTTCTTTTCCTATGTCAAGCTTGTTAAAAAATGAAATAGTCACCTCTCTTGAACCTTCTTTTCATCCACCCTTCTCCTTTTTCTCATCTACTAGAGAAATTGGTGACGACCTCAGAGCCGGTGAATGAATCGAAGCTTGGAGGGCATGTCTCCAACCCTTGCTGATCATTCTAGAGTTAAGCCACTAGCTTTCAAGCTGAGGGCATACCAAGCTTAGTCTTTATTCTTTCTCGTGCTCATAAATACATGAGAATGCATCCTGGTAGACTTTTATCTCTTTTTCGAACCTGTATGGATACACAAAAAAGGAACCCCCTGGAGTCTCCTTTAAGCTCTTTTCAAACTCTCTAAACATGAAAAGATCGTCGAGTGATCTTGCTTCCTTTCTCACTCATTAAAAGGTTTGAAAGGGCATCTTTCAGGTGATAATTTATCTCTTTTTCGGCCTCGCGAGACTAACATTACGAAAAAGGACAACACTGGAGTCATCTTTAAGTTCTTTTCAGACTCTCTAAACATGAAAAGATTACCAAGCAACCTTGTTCTTTTCACGCTCGTTAAAGTATTTGAAGAAAACGTCTGTTGAGCGATAGTTTATCTCTTTTTTTGGTCTCGTCAGACTACTTTACGAAAAAGGAACTGAGAGAGTTCTCTTTTAAGTGTTTTTTCAGACTCTAAAATCATGAAAAACCTTCGAGTTTTCTGTCTTTGGACTCGCTAAATAAAACATCGACAGGCCCATATGGGATTGAACCCTTACTTCTTCCAGTTCGTTAAACAAAGGAAGAGGAACTTACCGAAGGTGAGATTGGTTGAGCATGTGTTATCCTCCTCGAGCTCGTTAAATTAAAAAGAGGCACTCGTCTATCTGAATGGGGGAAAAAATTGAAAGAAGCAAGCCAAGCAGTTTTTTTTAGAACATTACCAAGTAACTCTTAGAGTCACCCTTGAACACGGCACTTTGTCTTTACGTACATTATAATCCGTTGAAACTCTGCACTGAGCCAATCCTTTGAGTTTCTTTCACTCCTCTGGGTCACCTGATGTAAGTCACAGTATCCACTGCATCATCAAGTTTTGGTCCATGTCATGTTTCTGCTATCGTGCCTCAGTGTTCAAGGGAAGTATCCACCTCGAGAGTCAGTCGTCACAAATATCTTGTCTCAATACCCGTGTCAGTCCATGTTCATTTGATTTACCAATTACATCTCTATGTCCATTTTGTGTCGTTGATGGGGGATACATCAAGGCCCTCCTTTGATGAGTCTATTCCTCTCGACTTCAACACATTATCCAGGGACTAGACTTAGAAACCAATTAGTACTTTGGGACCTGCATGCCTCAATGGCAGGCCTCCTCACGTTCAACAATGGGTTTACATCATTGACCCTTGATCGGATGATTCCATGAATGTTCGACTTCAGCTCATCCATTCACATTCGTTGGAATGTACTAGAGTACCTTGGGAATCATTGACATTAATGGTGATCTCCCTCGCGCTTGTTAATGGTTTACATCATTGACCGGTAATCAAGTGGTTTCTTCCATGTTCGACATCAGGACATATATTCACATGGTTAGATTCGTACTACATCGGGATCGGTAAGAAGACCCTGGGTTGAGTGATCACTCTGATATGTGGTTTGCCTAGGTTGCGACAAAATTTCTTTTGAACAATGACACATATACTGTCACATAGATCCACTTTGTATTGGTCATGGCTATGTCTTGTCATCTTGTAGATCCACTGTGTATTCTTCATGGCTACGATCAGTTCATGTCATAAGAGTATAGATCCACAGTGTATTTTCAGTGGCTATACCTTTTTATCAATACAATTATGGATCCGCAGTGTATTTTATGGCGGCCATATCTTGCAAGTCTTGATCACCCAAGCATAGGTATGCCTGCCTTGGGTTTGAAACATGTCATAATATTTGTTGGATGTTTGTGTGCAGCTTCTGTCAGGTTCTTTGCGTCTATACCCTTGCTTGAAAGTCTACAAAGCATTTCAGTTATCAATTCCTGTCTTCTA
Organism: Picea engelmannii; assembly: GCA_009831015.1. Taxonomy (NCBI): domain Eukaryota; kingdom Viridiplantae; phylum Streptophyta; class Pinopsida; order Pinales; family Pinaceae; genus Picea; species Picea engelmannii. Next base: position 661,288 of record ML784185.1, read on the forward strand.
ACTTCATACTTTGGGGGGCAATCTATTACACATCAAAAATACTCACTTTGATAGCGTCGCAAGTGTCATCATTATAAGTGTCGCAAGTGTCGCATTTTGCTCACAAGTGTCACAAGTGTCAAAGAAAGTGTACTGCCATGATTTCTATGTCATGCCTATAACAACATGAGAAGGACACTTGAAACACCTCAAACATCTGATTTGAAAGAAGAGAAATGAGTCAACGGACTTATGAACCTTTTGCCATCTGAAAGCACCCAAAAAACTGAGTTTTTGGAGGGGAGCGCTCCGTTATAACTATCTCAGGAGTGTTGGCGCCCCCCCATAAGCTATCAAGGAGCATTATAGCGCTGCATCAACCCTTTTGCAGGAGCACTCTGACCCTCAGGAGTGTTGGCGCTCCCCTATACACTACTAGGGAGCATTATAACGCTCTGAGTGTCCTTTTGAGGGAGCGCTACCTATTTTGGGCAGCAGTTGATTTGTTGAGAAGAATGGGGAAAGGATCTTTTCATTCTTAGAAGGCAGTTGGGTTCGAATCCTCAATCAAGCCATGATCTTAGGGCAGATCTCTAACTGGAGGAGGAAAATCCTCAACTCACCCCAAGGATATCGCAAATTGTTGAGCCTCTTCAAGGCTATGTAAGCAAGCTTTCTCATGGTGAAAGAGGACTGAAAAAGGGAGAATCACACCAAACTTATGATCTTATAAGTGGTGCTGGAACAGAGATAATTTGGAAGCAAGAGACCTATGATCTCATAGGGAGCAATTGGTGAAGCTATCGTCATTCAAATTGTGGATCTTTTGAGCAAGGGGTAGACAAGGAGGACTTGACAAAACTGTTGCAATCAATCTACGGCTGTAAGTAATGTTTTGTCCTCGTTAATATAATTTGCTTGTCTTGTTTCTTTCTAATTCGTGTTCAATCTCACATGAATTTGTCTCTTTAGTAGATAGACCTATTTCGGACTAATCTTGATAGAGTAGGAAGTGGTCGTACTTTGTTTGTCTACAGGGCTTATCGAGGAGCGAAAGATTGGAGCTCAACTCTAAGCGTGCAGGGACAAACACCGATAAAAGGTACTTCTTTTCTCCTTCCTCCTCAAACACTAGTCCACCTAGACATGAAAGGAAGTCAGTGACCATGATAAGCACTTTCTGTCTTAGAGTTAAGAGTCTAGCTCTTTGAGGAGATCTACCTGTCCGCGGGGAGATTTTCCTTCAACAGCCTTAAACAAAATCACAATCAGGAACTGCTACCCCATTCCGAGGATTGATGACATTTTTGACCAACTCAAGGGGGAAAATCTCTTCAGCAATATTGACCTAAAATCTAGCTACCACCAGGTTCCCATCGAACCAACTGATGTCTGGAAGACAACCTTTAAGTCTAAAGAAGGTCTCTACGAATGGCTAGTCATGCCCTTTGGCTTAACAAATGCACCAGCCACTTTCATGAGGTTGATGGATGATGTATTGAGACCCTTCACCAACTCCTTTGTGGTAGTATATTTGGATGACATCCTCATGTTCAGAAGAACGTGGGAGAAGCACATGCACCATATTCAGCAGGTTTTTAGCACTCTACTGCAACACAAGCTTTATTCCAACTTAGAAAAATGCTCTTTTAGCATGAACAAGTTCTAATACCTGGGCTAGATTGTTGATGAACATGGGGTACATGTTGATCCAGTTAAGATCCAAGTCATCTATGACTGGCCAGCCTCGATCACACTGACCGAGCTTCGGAGATTCTTAGGGCTAGCCAATTTCTACTAATGGTTCGTGTTGGGATTCTCCCATATTACATGGGCCCTCAGCCAGGTAACCAAGGGTGATGGTAGGGCCAAGTTCATATAGGGGAAGGAGCAACAATGAGCATTCGATGATCTGAAACATTGCTTGTGCTCAACTCCAGAACTATCCTTGCCTGATCTGCAACACCCATTCAAGATTGAAATTGATGCATCTAACTATGCTATGGGCGCAGTTCTCACTCGGCACAGGCATCATGTGGCATACCATAGTGAGACACTCTCTAATACTATCTGGAAATACCCCACCTATGACAAGGAAATGTATTACATTGTACAAGCCTGTCGTTAATGGAAACATTACATTCTAGGGAAAGAGATGATCATACACACTAATCACAAGCCTCTGCAGTTCATACAGACACAGGGGAAATTATAGAACGATTTCCATCAAAAGTGATCCACCTACATCTCAACACCAAGTATAAGACAAGTATCTCTAATCATGTCGTTGACTGCCTCAATCGGCCTCATGTGGCTGCACTCACCACTGTGCTCTAGTCGTGTGGACATGAAGCATTAGAGTGGCCCCAACGTTATCAGCAAGATCTGGACTTCGCCACCACATATCAACACTTGGGTACATGCACCAATGTCACTGATTTTCACATTCAAGATGGACTCTTATGCCACCTGGGCCATCTCTGTGTTCCTACAAGCGAGTGTGCAAAGCTCATTTGGGAAGCCCACTATAGTCGGGTGGCAAGACATTTTGGCATAGAGAAAACTGTGGTCGTTCTTCAAAAACATTTTTATTGGTCAAAACTTCGACAGGATGTCAGCAAGTATATCAGATCTTGCACTACCTGTGTCATTGCCAATCTAGCCATCAAGAAGCAAGGCTTATGCACCCCTCTTCCTATTCCCGAGAAGTCATGGGAATCCATCTCAATGGATTACATGTCAGGTTTTTCATCCACCAAGCACGGGAATGACTGTGTGTTTGTGGTCATTGATCGGTTTTCGAAGATGGCCATCCTCACAGCCTATAAGAAGAATGCCACAGCGACAGAGAATGCCAATCTCTTCTTCGAACGAGTTTGGGTCCACTTTGGGATACCACAAACCATCATCTCCGACTGTGGCAGCAGGTTCCTCATGACCTTTTGGTCAAGTCTTTGGTCTCTGTTGGACACCAAGCTCACAAAATCCATTGCTTTCCACCCCCAAACCGATGGCCAAACCGAGGTCGTCAATCAGATGATTGTGCACATCCTATGCATGTACAATTCTAAGCATCCCCATACATGGGACGATAGTCTTCCATATGTCCAACACAGCTACAACAGGGCTCTCCATAGTTCCATAAGCCATAGCCCATTTCAAGTGGGTTTGAGATTCCAACCCTTGGGACCCATTGATGTTGCACTTCCTCTTGCCACCGCACAAACAGACTCTTCCCCTGATCAGTCTGCGATTGACAAAGCCACCAAATTCATTGAGCGGATTCATCACATCCGCCAACAAGTCTAGGAGATTTTGCAAAAATCCAATGCTAAGTACAAGTAGTTCCATAATCAACACAGGGTACCACACCAGTTTCAGGTTGGCAACAAAGTATGGTTACATTTGCAAAAGGAGTGTCTCATCGGGCCCCATCAGAAGCTTCACCCACTTCATTATGGGCCTTACACTATCACCAAGGTTGTGGGTAGCAATGCTTTTAAGCTCAACACTCCACCCTTCCTTGGTCTGCATCCAGTATTCAATGTGGACCTCCTTCAACCATATTTCCCACCGTTATTGGACACCTCTGAGATCGTCGAACAACTGACGCAAACAAAGCTCAACCTTGACTGCATGGAACAAGCATCCACCGATCAAATCATGGACACATAGGTCAAGGGCACTCGCCAGTAGCAGATCCACCTTTATCAGGTTGTCAAGGCAGGGCAACTCCTACACCAAGGCAAGTGGCTCACCCAAGGCCAAATCCAGTAGAATTTTCCTCACCTGATGGGAGAACTTAACACAATGGATACCATTGTTTCCTAAGGGGGGAGGATTGATCCAGGTGGATATTGGTGGCCACCCACCTATTCCAATTGGCTCCTCATGTCCGTTTCTGTTCAGCACGTCTTTATGTACTGCTTTATAATTGTGAGTTCTACACTTATGGGGTTGTCTGAAGCCTCACACATTCTCCAGGTGGATACGAGTGGCCTCTCGCCTAATCCAATTGGATTATTTTGTATGTTTTCATGTCAGCACATCTTGTTGTACTTTCAGGGTTGTTTTGGGGCCCTAAATATTGTTTTTTTGGCGCGTCACAGCCATACTATAGACGGAGTCAGAGTCTAATGGGGGAATATGTAGTTCTCTTAAATACCTTTCCAACGGGCTATCATGCACCTAAAACGGAGTTCGTATGCAAAAGTTATGACCCTAGGAAGTTGAGGTACCAAATTACACCAACTTACCCATAGGGCCCACATGAATTTTGTCATTTCACCTTCTAGGATTAGGTTTTTGGATGTCTAGGGTTTTGGCATTCATGAGTAATATGAAAAGGGCCTATGGAGTCTCATTGTAATCCATTCTACTCAGACGGATGTGCGTAGCAGCCACATCTCTTCCTAGAGATAGCTACCACCATTCGAGCAAGTTTCAGTTCTGTAGTTTTACAGTTTCATTCTATTTCATTATTTAATAGAAGATATTGTTCACTAGATATTTGTGTTATTCTTCCTATCTCTGTGTTTATTGTATTCAGTTTGTTAATCAGTTCATTCTACTCCTAAATTTGGATCATTAGATGGCCAACAATTTTATCCTTCATTACCTTCACAGAGCAAATTATCTGGTCTCTAGAATTCACTACTCAATCTTCGATGACAATGGCTTAGAATCCATGATTCTTTCCCTTCATTACTTTCAAAGAGCCAGTCATCCAAACTATAGAATTTACTACTCAGTGTACAACAACAATGTCTTAGAAGCCCTATATTCACCAAGTCCAAGAGTCTTCAATCAAACCAACAAAAGGCCCCTCACTATTCACCATCCTTAACCTGGTTGTGGGTTCAGGTCATTGGAAGGCCTAATAGCAAAGTCAATCATTGACTTTGTTACTAGGCCCTCTGATGACCTATACCTATAATTGGTTTATGGTCGAGACTCACGATCTCATTGAATCTCCCTTCTATTTATGGATAGAGGTTGGTTGAATTGCTAGGTAGTTTAACTATCAATGTTCATGAAACCATTTGACCTTGCTTCATTAACATGGACAAATAGTGGAATGTTGCTTCAATTTTATTGGTTTGTGACTTATTGAATTTCTTTACATGTTAACTAGGAAGTTGTATATACTCAAGTCGACATGATTATTCTTAGATCACCATGGTGTCAATGATGCCTTCAATATTTTCCATTCTTCCTTTGCTTGACAATTAAACTAGTTGTCATATGACTACTTAGTATTTTCCCACAGATCTCCAAACCCATTGTCACTATCATTTGTAAAAGGGAATGACGCACAACCCTAGTCCATTGCACTAGCTAGTTTATTGACACGTTATTGTCATTGAAATTGTTATCTACAAAAGAAGGAAATCACATGAACTAATAAAAAAACAACTATAAGATTTTGGGGCGACAATAAATTTCTTGAAAACCCAGGGATGCTTTAGCATTAGATACACAAGGGTCTTAAAATATGAGCATCTTTCTCTTTGTATGTGTACGAGACCTCAGTCTTGTCTCTTTTTCTTCCTTTGTTTCCAAATATGATATTTCCCATCATCATTTTCTTAGTTCCCACCTTTATCACTATGTGATTGATTCATCATTTTCTCTTCTATAATCATCTCCAACATTCTCAAATGCTTCACCACTACCCTTCTTTGAATTATTATTCCTATATTGTTTGTTTTTTTGATATGCAACTCTTCCTCAAGTTGCCCCTTTCCAATAATGCCCACTACTTTAAACTCTCTTAACCCAAGAAAGTTTGCTACATCAAACTCTTTAATCCAAGTGAGACTTACTACTTCCCCATCCTCCCTCATTTGCACCATCCCCGGTGCTTTTTGCATCTCTTCATCTTCTCTACCACTTTCCTCAATAACTTGGTGGAGTTCTTCTTACTTCATTGCCTCCCTAACACATGCTAAGATTGGGCTTGGCATCACTCCCTTGGAATCTTCTTCTTCCTCCAAGGGATTCAATTTTTATTTCTGTCTATTAGTTTCTATCTAGTGTGTATTGTTTCTCCCATCATGCACAACATTCCTATCAAATTGCCATAGTGTACCTAGCAAAAAATACCTAGTATCCATTGGTAGAACACCATACATCACCCTCTCCTTACATTCCCCAATGTGTATCAATCTCACATGGTTCTTGGATAGTCAACCTTTTCCCTTTCAACTACCATGACACCTTGCATAGGTTGGGATAAGGTACACAACTCAATTTTAAATCCTAGATAACATCATTAGAAACCAAATTCTCTAAGGTATGATCCCTAATGTACAATACTAGCTCCAATTTTACAATTGGTTCAAAAGATTCTCTTTTTCTATTTGAGATCTATGGCAACCTCTGTATTTTGTTGTAAGAAAACGTAGTTCAAGATTAAACTCCTACCATACTCATGTCAATGGCAATAATGTATTCCTATATTATTGGTGTCTCTTTTGCTTCTCCAATATGGATTCTTCCCTCTTGTCTTTGTCATCCTTTTGTATTTTTGGACACTCATATGCCATATGGCCCCTCCCTCCACATCTAAAGAAAATTCCCTCAAAATTTCCTCCTCTACCTCTACCTCTTCTTGACTCACATACTCTTGACCCACCATCTCTACCAATGTGATATCTTCTAAGTTGATCCATAGTATTGGAACCATCTTCACCATGTTCAATCTCTTCTTCTTTAGGATACTCTCTTTTAGCACCTAGACCTCTCTTTTTTTATCTACATATCTTGTTACCTTAACAAATTCTCTTCAATTCTATAATGGTTGCTTGATAAGCCTCCATAAATGGATGAAAATTTAAAACATTAGATTCATCACAAATGACATAATTGAAACTATTCACATACTTGGCTATGTATTATGGACTCTCCTCATTTTGACTAGACATTATTGAAATTTTATAAAACTCCTTAGCGTACTCCTTTGTTGTCATCCTCCACTACTTGTGATTCTGCAATCTTCTCAATAGATTCAAAGCATAGTCTACAAGCAAAAAAATGAACTTCTAATTTAAACACCAACCTATCCTAGGTTTTAATGAGGCTTTGCCACTACTTTCTCTCTTCAATTGCAAATTATCCCACCACAAAGAAGCATAACTCTTCATTTTTGTAGAGGCGAACCTAACCCTCATAGGATCACTAGTTTGCTCAAATTCAAAGAACATTTCCATTTCTCATGTCTAATTTATTCATTCCTCAAGATTTAAACTTCCAAAACATACAGGGGTTTCAAGTCTAGGTTTACCTCCAATACCTCGAACTACTTTGATCAATCTCTTTTCAATTGTCACGTGTTCTTTTGGTTCTTCTCCGGTAATCTCAAATTCCACTTCATCATCATTATTGTCATGCACCACATGGCTAGTACCTCTCCTTTGGGCTAACCCCATGGAGTCCAATATTTCCATCATCAACTTCATCATTGTTGAAATGTCATCAACATCTTTTACATATAGTCTCTTGGGTCTTCCACTACCTCTTCATCTTTGCATCATCACTCTAATTTTGCTGTGAGATCCTATTGGATCCCCACCTCACCAACATTCACAAATAATTCAATCCAAGAAAAATAATTCTTGTACTCCCCAACCTTAGGCCCAACCTCTAATACCACTTGGTTCGAAAAACACAAAACACCTATACAATTATCACAATTACCACATCACACAACTAAACTTCAAACAACAAAATCACAATAACATGCATTCATAACAGCACTCAATGTAAGTACAAATAACATAATTAGCATCACTCAAATAACTTTGTTATTTTATTCATGAAATAACCATCACACTTTGGCCTTTATTACTTTCATAGAGCGGATTACCCTATCTCTGCACTTCACTTCTTATTGTACAAGAACAATGGCTTAGAATCGCTTCCCTTCTATTGGTTGATGACCTTTCATTTCTTTACATGTTGGCTAGGCAATCAAATATACTCGAGTCCATGTGCCTATTCTCCAATTGACATGGTGTCCTCAACGTTGTCTAACCTTCGTTTGCTTAATATGATTAGACTCGTCACAATATGACTACTCAGTGTTTCCTCAGAAAGCTCCAAACCCACTGTCACTATTGTGTCTATAAACTCGAACAAATAACAAGTAGTTGATTGCATTAACAGAGCTATGAGAACATTATTATCATCAACTTTGCTATCTACAAAAAGATAGAAAGCATATGAACTAATAAAAAACCATTTCAACTTTGTTATGTACAAAAGATAAAATGCATATGCACTAATAAAAAATAAATCGCCGTAATATAATATAATATATATATACCTCTTGAATACGCTCTCTCTGGATGTATATAGCTTCTACACTGCAAACAGAAGCTATATATATAGCTTCTGAACAGTAGAAACAGAAGCTATTCCTATATATAGCTTCTGAACAGTAGAAGGCCCTGGAAACAGCACTCTCCATTAAAAAAAAACACAAACACAATACTGAACATTTGAAGTTAAGATTCCTTTGAGAGAAAAGGAGAAAGCATTGATGATTTGACGATTCGTTTGAAAGAAAGAATAGATTCCATAAAACTTTAAATTCAGGTCAGACCAAACTTTTGCTTTGAAGATCTTGGTATCCGAAAGCATATTTTCTGCGTACGAGGACTCACTATGCTTACGTCCGTTGGTAGATATTTTTTAATTACATTTATATTAAACATACCTACTAGCATATATGTATAAGTCAAGATATATATCTATAAAAGATTGAATCCACATACATAACATTTTAATGGGGTTTTGTATAACTGTTTTGTGTTTTGGTTTTTATTTGATTGGAATTTTCTCACAAAAATCTGTAGGAAATCATAATTTTATGTTGTTTAAATTCCATTTTTAAATACAAAAAATTCTGTAAGCTGAAAAATATTTGGATATTTGAATTATCCAGAATTAACTATTCAAATAGGGAGATCAAATTCAAATAGGGAGATCAAACAATTGGAAAATTAGATTACAACTTTTTTATTTTATAAATTTTCTAAATAATATAAAATTAGCACAGCCACAAACTTGTGGCTGGTGAATGCAAAAAGGTTTAGGCTGGTCCATAAAATGAAAACGCATCCCATAAAATGAAACCCACTGCCACTCATGGCATCTCTCTACCATAGTAAATTTTAAATATGATCAAGTAAAAGTAAAAAAATAAACATGTAAACTGATGTGGTTGAAATCACATAGTGGTTGAAATCACAACCATTGATTTATTGAGACGATTAAGAATTTTCCATTAATATTTAATCTTGTCCATACATACAAAACTAATTAAGCACTAAAAACCTCTTAAATATGCCGATTGTCAATAGGTATAAGCATTTAGACCTAAATATTTAACAAAAATAATTTATTAAAAAAAATCATATTTTTAATTTAAAATTGGTAAGAATTTTTTTAAATTATAAATACAACATATAAATTTGTAATAAAATTAGTAATAAAATTATTTGAAAGTTAAAAATTACAATTTTAACAAAGATTATTTAATTAAATTAAATTTCAAATTCCATTGACATCATATTATTTATTTGGTATAGTCTAAATATTAGACTTTTCAAACTTTTTTAACTATGCATTTTGATCAGTTTTGTCCAGAAACCGACTAAAAGTTTGAAAGTTTGTCCAGAAACTTTTTTAACTATGCATTTTGATCAGTTTTGTCCAGAAACCGACTAAAAGTTTGAAAGTTTGTCCAGAAACCGACTAAAAGTTTGAAAGAATGGATGAAAATGCAGATATCAGTTTTTCATATTATACAATCCCAATGGATTAAAGCTTTTTTTTAAAATCCATATAAATTCAGAATTAAAATTCAAACAATAAAAAAAATTACAATTTCACCAATTCATGTAACACTAACCCTTAAAAACTTTAAAAAATCTAATAAATAAACTATTTTATTTTATTTTTGTCAATTACTTTAATCACAACATTATTAATTACTTATTTACCACCGTGTTTTTAGGCTTTTTGTCAGTGGTCTTCATCTCTCAGTGTGCCCACGATGAATCGCAATGAACTTTCGTAATGGAAACAATCGATAACAATGTAACTTTAGTTAATATTGCAAAATAGGTAAAGATGTTTTGTTAATTTGTACATTGATAAACAACCGGCACAGTAATATAATAACAATCGGAAAGGGTATTGACTAGACGAAGATCGCAAAACTCTGACCGCACAAATCCGTCTCATGGAAGGCTGTGTAATAACTGTACAGGTCTAACCATATTTGAGACATCTGAAAATTGGAAACCCAGTTTCTGAACATGAAAAAGGATTTAATGGGTTTCTTGTGGCTTCCACATATTGAACTCCAATACCCAATTTTTTCATTGATTACTAAAACAGTAAGTGGAGGGAGTAAGGGATATAGGTTAGTGTTATTTGGGCCTTATGGGTTGTGTTCCTGAGTGTAGATGTAGTCCACATGAGCAGCTAGTGTGCGTCTCATCAAGCATTCTTCTTCCTCATCTAAATTGTTGCAGTTTTCTTCAAAACCATTCATCTGTGGCCCTTGATCTGCATGCTGCTCAGTCTTAGGAGCGCCAGTGGGCAACTGCAAAATCAGATCATGGTGAGAAGAACTCTGTGTGAGGTTAAGGCAGACAATGAAAAATAATCACCAATAAAAGGAAATCTCAAAAGTAGCCCTCTTTACACTTACAATCGGGTCTGTTGAATTTTCTGTTTCTGTCAAGATGTCTGACTCCTTTGAGTTATGATTCTCATCTGCAAACAGAAGAGAAAACCTGCTTTAGCTTTAGAGCCCATAACAATGATTGCTAAATAGCAAGAATTCTTATAATCTTGTCAATAATAACAAATGGAATTCATTAACACAATGGTACAGTAACGTTACTAAACAGTTTGACCAGAGGATCTGAGGTACTGGCTATATAAAATCCACATTTGTTGGGGTTTAATTTTCAAAACATATGAACTGATGGTATTGGAACAATAAATATGACTACTTTATAACAATAGATTAAAAGGAAAACAACAGAAAATCTGGTAGTAGATTCACAAGATAAAGTTGAATAACTAGCCAACGTTCTGACCTTTTTTGGACGAGTCATAACCTGAATGTATTAAGCCAAATTGAGACCAAAATATGCAGAAATAGGTCAAAATTAACGTTGCTAATGCCAGCCATGGCTTCAGAGGCGTCAAAAACCCTTTCAGTAAATAGATTTCGACATTCCAGTAATGCAAAACCAAAAATGGACAGATTCCAGTAATGCAAAACCAAAAATGTACAGATTCCAGTGAATTGAAGGAAGGAAATGACACCAGGAAGGTGGAAAACGTTTGCTATTTATCCTACATATATGCAGAAACCAAAAAAAAAAAAAACCTCCTGTTTTGAAACAAATTGTTCAGCATGATAGCTTCAAATTTATGAGCAATGATGGGATATATGCAAACAACAAAATACACGCAATTACGCTGACATAATGAAATGAGAGAGTGGTAAAACCTGTTGCCAGGGATCGAATCGCGTTTGCAGTACTGAGAAATAGAATGGCACATAGAAGTGAAACAAGTATCCTGGTCTGTCTTTTTGTAGCAGCCATTCCCATTCAGCACTTCACAGAAGGATATGAGAAAATATGGG
>ML784185.1:681297-702635 GCA_009831015.1 Picea engelmannii
TTCATTGCCTCCCTAACACATGCTAAGATTGGGCTTGGCATCACTCCCTTGGAATCTTCTTCTTCCTCCAAGGGATTCAATTTTTATTTCTGTCTATTAGTTTCTATCTAGTGTGTATTGTTTCTCCCATCATGCACAACATTCCTATCAAATTGCCATAGTGTACCTAGCAAAAAATACCTAGTATCCATTGGTAGAACACCATACATCACCCTCTCCTTACATTCCCCAATGTGTATCAATCTCACATGGTTCTTGGATAGTCAACCTTTTCCCTTTCAACTACCATGACACCTTGCATAGGTTGGGATAAGGTACACAACTCAATTTTAAATCCTAGATAACATCATTAGAAACCAAATTCTCTAAGGTATGATCCCTAATGTACAATACTAGCTCCAATTTTACAATTGGTTCAAAAGATTCTCTTTTTCTATTTGAGATCTATGGCAACCTCTGTATTTTGTTGTAAGAAAACGTAGTTCAAGATTAAACTCCTACCATACTCATGTCAATGGCAATAATGTATTCCTATATTATTGGTGTCTCTTTTGCTTCTCCAATATGGATTCTTCCCTCTTGTCTTTGTCATCCTTTTGTATTTTTGGACACTCATATGCCATATGGCCCCTCCCTCCACATCTAAAGAAAATTCCCTCAAAATTTCCTCCTCTACCTCTACCTCTTCTTGACTCACATACTCTTGACCCACCATCTCTACCAATGTGATATCTTCTAAGTTGATCCATAGTATTGGAACCATCTTCACCATGTTCAATCTCTTCTTCTTTAGGATACTCTCTTTTAGCACCTAGACCTCTCTTTTTTTATCTACATATCTTGTTACCTTAACAAATTCTCTTCAATTCTATAATGGTTGCTTGATAAGCCTCCATAAATGGATGAAAATTTAAAACATTAGATTCATCACAAATGACATAATTGAAACTATTCACATACTTGGCTATGTATTATGGACTCTCCTCATTTTGACTAGACATTATTGAAATTTTATAAAACTCCTTAGCGTACTCCTTTGTTGTCATCCTCCACTACTTGTGATTCTGCAATCTTCTCAATAGATTCAAAGCATAGTCTACAAGCAAAAAAATGAACTTCTAATTTAAACACCAACCTATCCTAGGTTTTAATGAGGCTTTGCCACTACTTTCTCTCTTCAATTGCAAATTATCCCACCACAAAGAAGCATAACTCTTCATTTTTGTAGAGGCGAACCTAACCCTCATAGGATCACTAGTTTGCTCAAATTCAAAGAACATTTCCATTTCTCATGTCTAATTTATTCATTCCTCAAGATTTAAACTTCCAAAACATACAGGGGTTTCAAGTCTAGGTTTACCTCCAATACCTCGAACTACTTTGATCAATCTCTTTTCAATTGTCACGTGTTCTTTTGGTTCTTCTCCGGTAATCTCAAATTCCACTTCATCATCATTATTGTCATGCACCACATGGCTAGTACCTCTCCTTTGGGCTAACCCCATGGAGTCCAATATTTCCATCATCAACTTCATCATTGTTGAAATGTCATCAACATCTTTTACATATAGTCTCTTGGGTCTTCCACTACCTCTTCATCTTTGCATCATCACTCTAATTTTGCTGTGAGATCCTATTGGATCCCCACCTCACCAACATTCACAAATAATTCAATCCAAGAAAAATAATTCTTGTACTCCCCAACCTTAGGCCCAACCTCTAATACCACTTGGTTCGAAAAACACAAAACACCTATACAATTATCACAATTACCACATCACACAACTAAACTTCAAACAACAAAATCACAATAACATGCATTCATAACAGCACTCAATGTAAGTACAAATAACATAATTAGCATCACTCAAATAACTTTGTTATTTTATTCATGAAATAACCATCACACTTTGGCCTTTATTACTTTCATAGAGCGGATTACCCTATCTCTGCACTTCACTTCTTATTGTACAAGAACAATGGCTTAGAATCGCTTCCCTTCTATTGGTTGATGACCTTTCATTTCTTTACATGTTGGCTAGGCAATCAAATATACTCGAGTCCATGTGCCTATTCTCCAATTGACATGGTGTCCTCAACGTTGTCTAACCTTCGTTTGCTTAATATGATTAGACTCGTCACAATATGACTACTCAGTGTTTCCTCAGAAAGCTCCAAACCCACTGTCACTATTGTGTCTATAAACTCGAACAAATAACAAGTAGTTGATTGCATTAACAGAGCTATGAGAACATTATTATCATCAACTTTGCTATCTACAAAAAGATAGAAAGCATATGAACTAATAAAAAACCATTTCAACTTTGTTATGTACAAAAGATAAAATGCATATGCACTAATAAAAAATAAATCGCCGTAATATAATATAATATATATATACCTCTTGAATACGCTCTCTCTGGATGTATATAGCTTCTACACTGCAAACAGAAGCTATATATATAGCTTCTGAACAGTAGAAACAGAAGCTATTCCTATATATAGCTTCTGAACAGTAGAAGGCCCTGGAAACAGCACTCTCCATTAAAAAAAAACACAAACACAATACTGAACATTTGAAGTTAAGATTCCTTTGAGAGAAAAGGAGAAAGCATTGATGATTTGACGATTCGTTTGAAAGAAAGAATAGATTCCATAAAACTTTAAATTCAGGTCAGACCAAACTTTTGCTTTGAAGATCTTGGTATCCGAAAGCATATTTTCTGCGTACGAGGACTCACTATGCTTACGTCCGTTGGTAGATATTTTTTAATTACATTTATATTAAACATACCTACTAGCATATATGTATAAGTCAAGATATATATCTATAAAAGATTGAATCCACATACATAACATTTTAATGGGGTTTTGTATAACTGTTTTGTGTTTTGGTTTTTATTTGATTGGAATTTTCTCACAAAAATCTGTAGGAAATCATAATTTTATGTTGTTTAAATTCCATTTTTAAATACAAAAAATTCTGTAAGCTGAAAAATATTTGGATATTTGAATTATCCAGAATTAACTATTCAAATAGGGAGATCAAATTCAAATAGGGAGATCAAACAATTGGAAAATTAGATTACAACTTTTTTATTTTATAAATTTTCTAAATAATATAAAATTAGCACAGCCACAAACTTGTGGCTGGTGAATGCAAAAAGGTTTAGGCTGGTCCATAAAATGAAAACGCATCCCATAAAATGAAACCCACTGCCACTCATGGCATCTCTCTACCATAGTAAATTTTAAATATGATCAAGTAAAAGTAAAAAAATAAACATGTAAACTGATGTGGTTGAAATCACATAGTGGTTGAAATCACAACCATTGATTTATTGAGACGATTAAGAATTTTCCATTAATATTTAATCTTGTCCATACATACAAAACTAATTAAGCACTAAAAACCTCTTAAATATGCCGATTGTCAATAGGTATAAGCATTTAGACCTAAATATTTAACAAAAATAATTTATTAAAAAAAATCATATTTTTAATTTAAAATTGGTAAGAATTTTTTTAAATTATAAATACAACATATAAATTTGTAATAAAATTAGTAATAAAATTATTTGAAAGTTAAAAATTACAATTTTAACAAAGATTATTTAATTAAATTAAATTTCAAATTCCATTGACATCATATTATTTATTTGGTATAGTCTAAATATTAGACTTTTCAAACTTTTTTAACTATGCATTTTGATCAGTTTTGTCCAGAAACCGACTAAAAGTTTGAAAGTTTGTCCAGAAACTTTTTTAACTATGCATTTTGATCAGTTTTGTCCAGAAACCGACTAAAAGTTTGAAAGTTTGTCCAGAAACCGACTAAAAGTTTGAAAGAATGGATGAAAATGCAGATATCAGTTTTTCATATTATACAATCCCAATGGATTAAAGCTTTTTTTTAAAATCCATATAAATTCAGAATTAAAATTCAAACAATAAAAAAAATTACAATTTCACCAATTCATGTAACACTAACCCTTAAAAACTTTAAAAAATCTAATAAATAAACTATTTTATTTTATTTTTGTCAATTACTTTAATCACAACATTATTAATTACTTATTTACCACCGTGTTTTTAGGCTTTTTGTCAGTGGTCTTCATCTCTCAGTGTGCCCACGATGAATCGCAATGAACTTTCGTAATGGAAACAATCGATAACAATGTAACTTTAGTTAATATTGCAAAATAGGTAAAGATGTTTTGTTAATTTGTACATTGATAAACAACCGGCACAGTAATATAATAACAATCGGAAAGGGTATTGACTAGACGAAGATCGCAAAACTCTGACCGCACAAATCCGTCTCATGGAAGGCTGTGTAATAACTGTACAGGTCTAACCATATTTGAGACATCTGAAAATTGGAAACCCAGTTTCTGAACATGAAAAAGGATTTAATGGGTTTCTTGTGGCTTCCACATATTGAACTCCAATACCCAATTTTTTCATTGATTACTAAAACAGTAAGTGGAGGGAGTAAGGGATATAGGTTAGTGTTATTTGGGCCTTATGGGTTGTGTTCCTGAGTGTAGATGTAGTCCACATGAGCAGCTAGTGTGCGTCTCATCAAGCATTCTTCTTCCTCATCTAAATTGTTGCAGTTTTCTTCAAAACCATTCATCTGTGGCCCTTGATCTGCATGCTGCTCAGTCTTAGGAGCGCCAGTGGGCAACTGCAAAATCAGATCATGGTGAGAAGAACTCTGTGTGAGGTTAAGGCAGACAATGAAAAATAATCACCAATAAAAGGAAATCTCAAAAGTAGCCCTCTTTACACTTACAATCGGGTCTGTTGAATTTTCTGTTTCTGTCAAGATGTCTGACTCCTTTGAGTTATGATTCTCATCTGCAAACAGAAGAGAAAACCTGCTTTAGCTTTAGAGCCCATAACAATGATTGCTAAATAGCAAGAATTCTTATAATCTTGTCAATAATAACAAATGGAATTCATTAACACAATGGTACAGTAACGTTACTAAACAGTTTGACCAGAGGATCTGAGGTACTGGCTATATAAAATCCACATTTGTTGGGGTTTAATTTTCAAAACATATGAACTGATGGTATTGGAACAATAAATATGACTACTTTATAACAATAGATTAAAAGGAAAACAACAGAAAATCTGGTAGTAGATTCACAAGATAAAGTTGAATAACTAGCCAACGTTCTGACCTTTTTTGGACGAGTCATAACCTGAATGTATTAAGCCAAATTGAGACCAAAATATGCAGAAATAGGTCAAAATTAACGTTGCTAATGCCAGCCATGGCTTCAGAGGCGTCAAAAACCCTTTCAGTAAATAGATTTCGACATTCCAGTAATGCAAAACCAAAAATGGACAGATTCCAGTAATGCAAAACCAAAAATGTACAGATTCCAGTGAATTGAAGGAAGGAAATGACACCAGGAAGGTGGAAAACGTTTGCTATTTATCCTACATATATGCAGAAACCAAAAAAAAAAAAAACCTCCTGTTTTGAAACAAATTGTTCAGCATGATAGCTTCAAATTTATGAGCAATGATGGGATATATGCAAACAACAAAATACACGCAATTACGCTGACATAATGAAATGAGAGAGTGGTAAAACCTGTTGCCAGGGATCGAATCGCGTTTGCAGTACTGAGAAATAGAATGGCACATAGAAGTGAAACAAGTATCCTGGTCTGTCTTTTTGTAGCAGCCATTCCCATTCAGCACTTCACAGAAGGATATGAGAAAATATGGGGGCTCCTTGTGTTTCGGCTGAGAAAATATGCGGATGTGGAAGATATCAGCTGAGATTTTAAAATCAGAACAATCGTTGAGCCACAGGAACCGAAAAAGGATCATTAAACTAGCATATTAGAAGGCTGATCCAGCTGTGGTTGTCGACACAATGCTCGGCATGGCAATTATATAGCAGAGCCCGCACCCCAGGGCCCTCCAATATCTCACTATTCAGAAGATAGTTGACACTTTGAACGTCGGTTTAAATGGCATCCCAATGTCTACAGACGTATTTAATGCTCGAGTCCGACAACTGGGACCGACAGTTTTGTACTTTTTCCTCTCGCTAAAAGAACGGGGGTTCAAAAGCTCAAATGAGCTCAAATGGGAGATTCACGATAGATTAGGGTGTAGGGTTTACATATTATGCTCATAATCACGATAGATTAGGGTGTAGGGTTTACATATTATAATCATAAGCACGATAGATTAGGGTGTAGGGTTTATGAGGGGAGGAAACGAATCTTATAGTAAATACATTTCTTTCTGCGTAAGTTTAATAAGAGTTCTGTAAAAATTTCAGGAGTTTAAGGTGGTATTAGTGGTGAAATAATATTTTTAAGATTTTTTTCCAAATTTTAAATTAATTTATATTATCAAAAATTCCATATGTAATAAGGGAATTTTAGATTTTTTATATTGGAAAAAAAGTTTGTTGCAAAGTTTAAAAACTTGTTGAATTCCTTTATATTAACAAAATCTGAAATTTCAGTTAAATTATTGATTTCAATAAAGTTGAGATCACGATGTACTTTAGAAAGTTAGTTTTTATTTTTATTTTTTATTTTTTTCCAACAATTTGTTTAAATTCAGGCAAGAAATTTAGAAAATTGTAGTTTTCAGTGATTGAGATTATATGTTTTTGGTGTTTTAGAAGTTTTTGAGAGTTAACCAACAATTACTTTGTTGGATAGAAAGGGTGTTATCTAAACAAGTAGGGCAATCAGATTATATATAACTAAAATTAAACAAATAATATCCAAAAAAAAAAAAGTTTAGACTACAATGAGGATAGAAAGTACAAGTAGAAAATAAATAACATTATTATGAACAAACTCAATTTTTTTTAATCCAAAATTTTAATATTCTTAAAATAAGTCAAAACCTTAAATAAATACCATACAAAAACCTTATAAACTCATTTTTTTTTTTATTCAAAATTGTAATACTCTTGAAATAAACCAAAACTTTAAATAATTGGGAAATAAATACCATATAAAAAAATTAATATAAATTCACATCAAATTTTAACATAAAGATGGAATTTGTATTTTAAATTTTAACAAGGAATGAGAATCCAATCCAAAAAAATTACCTAAATTGAAGGAAGTGTTTTCATACAAATATCTTGGAATCTACATTCAACACAAGTTCAATTGAAACTATAGTGTTGAGAAAAGGATGAATGGAGGGTGGAAAGTTTATTATGGACTTGAAAACAAGTGTAAATTATCAATGGAGTGGGATAAGAAAAAACTTCTCTTCTAATGTGAAGTTTGGGGATGCAGTATCTCTAGAGAATCATGGAAAAAGATAGAGCAAATCCAAAATAATTTCATAACTTATAATCTCAAAGTAATATCGATAATATTAAAAATATTATTATATCTAAATTTAAAGAGAATCTCTAGTATAATAAAGAATTAGAAGATAAAAGGAAGCTAAGATATTACAAGGAGGTGGTGAACCCTAACCTAGAAGATTAAAAGTATGTCCTAACTAGGACAAAGAAGAAAATCAACAGATCTGCAATTCTATATGCCAAATTAAAAATGCAGCAACAAAATAGACTGGCACACAAGAATAAAACGTTGCACGATACAAAATACACCGAGAATGAAAGAGAAAACCACTGGAAGACTTGAGAAATAAGTGACAATTCATTGTATTTCAGCAAGAAGACACTATTTTTATCAAACTGGGCGACTTTTGTTTACAACAACATCAAGAGACTTGTTGCTTTTTTTTTAATGACAAGCGTTGTTTCACCTTTTATTAATTAATTGCCTGACGAAACTAACATGTTGATTATTTATTAAGAACTTCCCTGCTCAACTGGATTGGCAAGGGCAGTTTACAATAGAAATAACTATACATCCTCATGTTAATTGGTGAAGGAAAATGGGCACCCTCTTTGGTGGCTCAATTCCTCCCTATTTAGATCTGGAAGTGTCCCTTCTTTCGCCAGCAAGTGAGGGAAAGAACAATGCAATGTTGTTGGAGACATCCACTTGGCCTGTGCAGGTGTCAGGCCCTTGCACCCCACAAGGTAGTAAACATATTGTTGTTGACAAGTGTTGTGAGTCCAAGAGTCTAGAATGGTGTCTACAAGCAGAGGAGGCTGGAAATTTGGTATATCAAGTCCACCAGATGATGTACCATAATTGTTTCCTCAAAGAGTGGTGGCTCGAATGGTTTGAGATTGTTTACGTTGAGCACATCGTGGATGTCAAGCTGTGGTGGCAAGTCTAGGCGATAGGCATTCTCATCAATTCTTTCGAGCACGATGTATGGGCCATAGCATAAAGGGTGGAGCTTATGATGTTGTCCTCGAAAGTGGTGCTTGTACAGTAATAACCACACTCGATCGTCAAGATGAAAAATTAATGGTGTGTATCATTTATCGTGCCTCTACTTGATGCGTTCATGTGCTACTTGCAATGCCTCTACTACTTGGGAATGTCGTTGTGCAATGTTGTGGATGAAACTATGCATTGATTGTTGCGCTTGTTGTTGTCGTACAAACTCCAGGGATGCAAGAGTGAGTGGTAACTCTGAGGGCACAGTTAGTTGAAATCCTAGAAAAACCTCGAAGGATGAGAAGCATGTGGAGGAGGGGGTGGCCCTATTATAACTGTGTTGAATGACATGTAAATAAGAGTCCCATTGCTTATTTTGGCAAAGTAGTTGCGAAGAGAGTGGACTAGAGTGTAGCTGACAACCTTTGTTTGGTTGTTAGTTTGGGGGTGAAATGCGGTGGAGAAATAGAGTTGGCATCCTAGCAAAGACCATATAGTACGCCACAAGGTACCAAGGAAGTGAGATTCACGATCTGAAATGATACTACTGAGTAAGCCTGAAATGGGGCCACACATGATGGAAAAAGAGGTTAGCAGTTTGCACAGCAGTTGTAGTTTTATGACAGGGAATGAACAGATTCATCTTAGAGAAACGAAAAAACTACGGCCTAAATAGCATCATGCTTGCGAAATGTTGTAAGTCAAAACTTAGAAAGTTTAGACTACAATGAGGATAGAAAGTACAAGTAGAAAATAAATAACATTATTATGAACAAACTCAATTTTTTTTAATCCAAAATTTTAATAATCTTAAAATAAGTCAAAACCTTAAATAAATACCATACAAAAACCTTATAAACTCATTTTTTTTTTATTCAAAATTGTAATACTCTTGAAATAAACCAAAACTTTAAATAATTGGGAAATAAATACCATATAAAAAAATTAATATAAATTCACATCAAATTTTAACATAAAGATGGAATTTGTATCCTAAATTTTAACAAGGAATGAGAATCCAATCCAAAAAAATTACCTAAATTGAAGGAAGTGTTTTCATACAAATATCTTGGAATCTACATTCAACACAAGTTCAATTGAAACTATAGTGTTGAGAAAAGGATGAATGGAGGGTGGAAAGTTTATTATGGACTTGAAAACAAGTGTAAATTATCAATGGAGTGGGATAAGAAAAAACTTCTCTTCTAATGTGAAGTTTGGGGATGCAGTATCTCTAGAGAATCATGAAAAAAGATAGAGCAAATCCAAAATAATTTCATAACTTATAATCTCAAAGTAATATCGATAATATTAAAAATATTATTATATCTAAATTTAAAGAGAATCTCTAGTGTAATAAAGAATTAGAAGATAAAAGGAAGCTAAGATATTACAAGGAGTTGGTGAACCCTAACCTAGAAGATTAAAAATATGTCCGAACTAGGACAAAGAAGAAAATCAACAGATCTGCAATTCTATATGCCAAATTAAAAATGCAGCAACATAATAGACTGGCACACAAGAATAAAACGTTGCACGATACAAAATACACAGAGAATGAAAGAGAAAACCACTGGAAGACTTGAGAAATAAGTGACAATTCATTGTATTTCAGCAAGAAGACACCCTTTTTATCAAACTAGGCGATTTTTGTTTACAACAACATGTAAATAAGAGACCCATTGCTTATTTTGGCAAAGTAATTGCGAAGAGAGTGGACTAGAGTGTAGTTGACAACCTTTGTTTGGTTGTTAGTTTGGGGGTGAAATGCGGTGGAGAAATAGAGTTGGCATCCTAGCGAAGACCATATAGTACGCCACAAGGTACCAAGGAAGTGAGATTCACGATCTGAAATGATACTACTGAGTAAGCCTGAAATGGGGCCACACATGATGGAAAAAGAGGTTAGCAGTTTGCACAGCAGTTGTAGTTTTATGACAGGGAATGAACAGATTCATCTTAGAGAAACGAAAAAACTATGGCCTAAATAGCATCATGCTTGCGAAATGTTGTAGGGGGACCACTCAGAAATTCCATGGAAATGGATTCCCGTGGACGAGAAGGAACTGGTAGAGGCTGGTACAGACCATGTAGACGGTTATATGGCTTACTTTGTGAATAGAGGGAGCAAGTGCGAATGAATCTTTCTACTTGCTTGGACAGTGCAGGCCAGTAGAATCGGCACTGGAGATTGAGAATGGTTTTGGCTGTGTCGAAATGCCTGCCACAAGAATATGTGTGTGCTTCTATGATTATAATAAGACAGTATTTGATCTGCGACACACATAACTGATTGAGTTTGTAGAGCCACCCTTCATGGATGGTGTAGTCCAAAAAGGGAGTTTGGTTGATGACAGTAGGTTGTTGCAAAGCACACCAGGCTTTGTTGAAACAGGGATATGTAGCATACATGTCCTTCCATGCGTCATAAGTTGTACAACACACTTCTAAAATGTGTAGAACCTGCATTGCAGACCGACTTAACAAGTCCTCCATCTTATTGGAGGTCCCCTTCTTATATTTAATAACTAGGTGAAATCGTTGAAGATACGTTGCCCACTTTAAATGGCATTATTCCTGCATCTTACTCTTGGAATTGATGAATATTAGCAGATGATGGTCGATATGCAAGATGGTCTCTTTACCAAGAACGTAGTGGTGCCATTGCTTGAGTTCCTGTACCAAGATATAAAATTTCTTATTGTATGTGTTGTAGTTGACTTTGGCTTCTATAAGAGTCTCAGAGTGATACGCTACCTGATGACCTCCCTATTTAAGTACAACCCCAATGGTGAATTGAGAAGTGTTTGTCTCGATCTCAAAGGGCTAATTAGTGTCTGACAATCTTAGAATGGGGGTTGAACACAATGTTGTCTTCAATTTCATAAAATGGCGCTCAACCTATGGAGTCCACAGAAAAATTTTCTTGATGTGACAACTGATGCAGAGATCGAGCCAACTATGAGAAGTGGGAGACAAATTTCTTGTAGCAATTGATGCCCCCCATGAAAATTTTGAGGTCATGTGCGTTGGATGGCATTGGCCATTGCGCCAAAGCCTGCACCCTCAAGGGATTTGAGCGCACACCTTGGGTATCCACTATGAATCCCAAGTACTGGATGAAAGTCTGTCAAAAGAAGGACTTATTTTCCTTCACCTGCAACTTATGCTCGTGCAACAATTCAAGCACTTTGCATACATGTTGCAAATGGTCTTGCCAAGAGTTACTAAAGATCAAAATAGCATCCAAATAAATAATGACAAACTTACCCATGTGTACTCTAAAGATGTCATTAATGAGGCGCATGAATGTGGTTGGCGCATTCGTCAGCCCAAATTGCATTACCATCCACTCGAAAAGCCCCAAATTTGGTCTTGAACGTTGTCTTCCATGTGTTTGTTGTCTGCATGCGCACTTGATGATACCCGATTATCAAGTCCATCTTAGTGAAGAAGCAAGCCCCTTGTAGGTGGTCCAACAAATCCTTGATCCAGGGAAGGGGATATCGGTTTTTAACAATGGCTTTATTGAGGGCACGATAGTCAACTACGAGGTGCCACTCAAAAGTTTCTTTCTTGAAGATAATAAAGGCATGGGATGCACATGGAGATGATGAAGGCTTGATGTGGAAGGATTCCAGAAGTTGACTAATTTGGTGTTCAATTTCAAAAGCTTCTCAAGGCGCAAGGTTGTAGGAAGGGGCATTGGGTAAGGATGTTCCTGGTGTGAGGTCAATGGAATGCGCAATAGAGCAAGATGGGGGTAATCATGTGGGATGTGTGAATACATCAGCAAATTCGTCGAGCAAGGGGATCATGTCTGGAGGTGTAAGAGTGGACAAATTATCAGGTTTAACAAGGCACACTAAGCACAAGGATACACATTTATTGATACTAACTTGCTTAACTATTGTTTTGTTGGTAAGTGACAGAGTGGGTTTAGGAGTAGATGATGTGAGAACATAGATGAACCTATCAAGTTGCAAATGATATTGGTGGGATTTGGCATGGTATACAGTGTGTCAGACCTGTTGGTAGGGGAGGCTGAGTAATAAGTCTGCACAATCCGTAGGGGAGACATCACATGTGACTGTATCATGAAACAGACCAATGGAAAAGGTGATTGCACAACACCTAGAGACTGTGAGACAAGGGCCACCCTTTTGTACGCAACCAAGTTGGTATGGGGATGGATGTGAAGTAGTGGGTAGTTGGAGGCATTGTACCAAATCCCGTGAGACGAGTTTCTTTTGGCTGCCATTGTCCATAATGAGAGTGGCCAATTCATGTTTGATCTGGAAATTATGGGTGACGAGAGGAACAATAGATGTTCCTAGTTCATTGGTTGTCATTAAAACGAGGGATGGCTTTGCTTTAGTAGGGTTATCAAGGGAAACCAATTTAGGATTTGCAGGGGAATTGGTTGGAGCAATCTTGGCAAACAAAGTTTTGTTGGTGCGTAGATTCTTAAGTGTGTGGCAGTGGGAAGAAGAGTGTGAATTAGTCTTATGGAAAGAATACCAGGGCACATTATGGGATGAGGTGAGCAAGGACTGTGATTCAGATGATGGGAGAGTAGGAGAATTACCAGGAGTGGATGATCTGGCTCGAGCTTGAGGAGAACGTAGTCGAGGTACCACCTTACGTTCCACAACCAAGGCCCGAAGAAAATCCTTGTCCATGGAAGGACTGTCAAACATATCTACTTCATGACAGATGCTTAGCAATAAGCCAGAATTGAACTTGAAAATCAATACCTCTTCTGGATCAGTGATGTGGAGTTGGATGCGCAGTTTGTAGAAGATGTTGATGTATCCCTGAACATATTGATTGGAAAGTCGTCGAAGCTGCAATCATCTGGCAAGGAGGTTCTAGCGACATCCTGATGGGTAGAAGCGCTCTCTGAGAGCCTAGCGAAATCCATTCCATGTCGTAATGTGTGGTCTTTGTGTCTCGACTGGGTCACCTTTGTCCATGACCTAGGAATAATTCTCCAGTTGAGTGTCCCACCATGTCTGTGCAATTCCCTCGAGTTGCAGACCGACGATATGAAGCTTCATGTCTTTTGTCATCTCAGGACATGTATGGAAGTATGTGGAAAGATTGTGAAGCCAATAGTCGATATTCTCACCATTCATTTGGCTTGCAAACTTCGGTAATTGTAAGTGTGTATCAAGTTGCATGGGTGTTGGAGCTCTGCGTTGTTGCAGACGAAGTAGCTCCTGGAGAGCCATTGTTAAATTCTGAATTGGAGTTGTGGTAGTGGATGCAGAATCCTCTGTAGATGGATCTCTTCGCGATGACATAATTTTCATTCACCATGGATGTCGATATGTCACTTGATGTTGCATTGAGAATCACTAAACTCCTTAGCGCACTGAGAAGGCACTCGGTACCCTGAAGAGGGCATGTGGAGAATAGTGAAAAATGAACATGCTAGAAGCCTTGAGGAGGGAACATTGGGAGTCCTAAGAACGATGTCTGACTCTGAGAAAAAAAAATCGTTGGATGGCCTCTCTTTTGAATGAACCGTGGTTGAGTAGAAGTTGGATTGGATCCAGGCTCTGATACCAATTGATCCACAATTCTATATGCAAAATTAAAAATGCAGCAACAAAATAGACTGACACACATTAATACAACGTTGCACAATACAAAATACATAGATAATGAAAGAGAAAAACACTGGAAGTGAGAAGTAAGTGACCATTCATTGTATTTGAACAAGAAGACAGTTTTTTTATCAAACTAGGCAATTTTAGTTTACAACAACAACAAGAGACTTGTTGCTTTTATTTCTAACTGACAAGCATTGTTTTTCCTTTTATTAATTAGTTGTCTGACGGAACTAACATGCTAATTATTTATTAGGAACTACCTTGCTCAGCTAGATTGGCAAGGGCAATTGACAATAGAAACAACTAGACGCCCTCATGTTGACTGGCGAAGGAAGATGGGCTCCCTTTCTGGTGGCCCATCAACATTGCTAAAATATGAATCAAGTCCCACTAGCTACATAGTGAAACTAAGAGTTGGACAATTCACAAAACAATGTGGGAAGCAAGAATCTGTAATCTTTGTGACACTAAGAGGGTTGATGATGACAAATATTTTCTCCCAGAGTGCCCTGCATATACCCAAATTAGATCACAATTTCAAAATATTTCTCACAACAATAGTGACCTTCCTAACCTCCTAAGTCAACAAAAAACTATGGTGATCTTGGAACACTTCTCTCAATGTTTTTTGAACACGTCATCATCATCACCACCACCACCACATTGCATAAACTACAACTCAATGACAATACAAACTTGGATTTGGGATTTAGGATTTGGAAGTCTAAAGTATTATTTTTAAGTGATTTCTAACTAATAAATATTTAATATTTAATTAATAAATATCTAATAACAAATTCATTAAAGTTATATATATCAATTATTTTCAAATTCAATAATATATATTCCAATATATATGATATATTAATGAATCTGCTATGAAATGTATAATGTTAATTGTGATTTTGATGAAATGAATAAAAAATGAAAATTCTTAAAATATTAACCAACCAATCCTATCAATTTCATCTTYTCTTCTGTTGTGTAGTTAAATAAATTTTAACATAATTTACAGCAATGTAATCTAAATTTTTWAATTTTGATATTTTTTTATTTGAAAAGAAAATTTTGAATYTACATTTAAATRATTAAACACTTAAATTTTGATATTTTTTWATTTGAAAAGAAAATTTTGAATTTACATTTAAATGATTAAACACYYAAATTTTGTATAATCCAATTACTTAATGTTAAATTTGGTATAATCCAAGTCTTCAATGTCTTTYTTTTTTGAGATGCTGAGTCTTTKACTGYAGACTGCTCCTGCGCCAATAGTAATTGTGATGAAAGAGCGTGCAAGTGCGCTGACCAAATTAGGTATAACGCACCATAGATGACGAGAGTTTGCAGTGCCCGTGGCCCGTGGGGCCTGGCCGGAGGGATCGCAGTTTCCAGTGCCACGGCCAGAGAAACCTGCCTCTGCTGGACTCTTTACTGTTCTCACTATCATTATTAGCATTACTGTGTTCCAACATCTCACTGTCCATTTGTTTTTGACTTTCAAAGTCGAATAACATCATGGCTCATAAGTGCACTTCTGATGGGACCATATTTTCCTCGGATTTTATTCATGGCGCTCTGCACATATACATTATAAAACGTCGATTTCCTCAGATTTCCTACCGTCGATTTCCTGACGGTTGACTAGCCAGTCAGACCAACTGACATCCAGCAGACTAAATTCCTGCCAGCAATCCGCCCGGTGCAGTGCTGTATTAAATGCCTGATAGGATGGTCAGACCGAGAGATGAAATTGAGACAAACGATATGGCAGGCACTTGGACCAACTGACATTCAGCAGACTAAATTCCGGCAGGCAACACGCCTGGGCCACTGGTGTATTAAATGGCTGATAAGATGGTCGGACCAATAGATCAAATTCAGACAAACAATACGGCTGCGTAGTAGTAAGATCGGAAGAGAGTTACTTAGGGTAGAAGCCAGATTTTACTTCTAACAGATTCCTATCAAATTTAAAAAAAATTTACTCGAACTTATGATAGTCCCTACTTATCCCATACCAAATTTAAATATCTATATATATATTGACCGTTACTCGATGCTTATGACAGTCTCTACTTTCCACCATTATAGCTGGATTCAGACTCATGCCAAAGCCATTATCATCGAAATCATCTTTCCGGCTGTAAAAATTACGATAAAGATTTCCATGTTTCACCATTGGATTCAGCCTGCTGCCAAAGAATTGTCCTGGAAATCATCTTTCCGGCGGTAATAATTACGATAAAGATTTCCATGTTTCATCATTACGTCTGGATTCAGCCTCCTGCCAAAGAAATTCTCTTTCCGGTGGTAATAATTACGATGAAGATTTCAATATTGAAATTACTCGACATTATATTAATTTATAAGTTGGATTGAGAAAATTAAGACACAAAATCCCAGGTTTAAAATACAATTATGTGTGGATTGATATTATTTTTTAATTTATCGGTAGGATTGAGACAACAACCCGGCATACAATGCCCAGTGCCCACCATCATCCAAAATCTATCTTCTACACAGTTTTATTATTGTGTCACCAACATCAAGTGAAACTGGCCGAAGGCCGTATGATATGACGGTGTATGAATCTCTGAACTTTTTCTTCCAATGCTTCGGCCTGCCAGGCAAGTCCACCTCGGCCCAGTCATGTCAAACATAAGAATAGGCAGCTTCAGGCATCTTGTCCGGACCATCATAGGTTTAGAACCTTGTAAATGTACACGGAATCTTGTAATTGTAAAAGGTTTTGGGTAAAAAATTTGGGAGTAGGCTAACTCTGTAACAAACTGTACAGACCAGAGTTTTCAGTCAAAAAAAAAAAAAAGGATTGATTAGATTTTCAGAGGTAGTTTGAGTTTGGCATGATCAAAATTTTATGTATTTTAGAATCTTATTAGAAGGGTTTTGTCCCATTTTAAACCAATCCATATGTTTCCATATGTTCAGACAAACGATCATGTGAATTAACCAGAAATTTATTCACACACAACTCAAAAACCTGCCGAAAAATATTAGAGAAGGAAAATTGCTCCAGTTAACCCACTCCAAAAACTTGGAGTTCATCATTCATATAATTAATTAATTTAATTTTTTTTAATGAATGTAATTTTATTTAAATTGTAAAAATTATTGCTTAGATAAAAATAAAAAAAATTCAATGCAAATTATACTAATTGGAATAGGCAAATTATAGTGCAGGTAGGCGGGGCAACCCTAGCCGCCTATGTACCAGGGATAAATCCTATTATTCTAAATACTATTAACAAATTAATTAATCAATAAACAACTCCAAAAATCTGCCAGCAAGATTTCTGAAAGATGCTTAAGGCCCACAATACTAAGAATAACATTTGGTAAATTTCATTCCGTTGGAATGTGATTTTGATAAATACTACCCTGCATTCAATTCAATGACATTGTGATAATTAATGAACAAGTGTTGTAAAAGGTCTTCGAGTCTCTTGCACGTGGACTGGAAAGTTTCAAGATGACCGGGGCTTTGCTTTGAAACGAATATGTCGGATTGTGGCTGTAACCGTCAATATACCTCCTCAAAATAATAAATTGCAATCAACCGGGCTCCATTGTTAATTTTTCCAATTTGTTACATGACTTCATATCGTTATCAGATATTAAAATATTAAAGTTTTATCAGGTTTTGACTCGTGGAATTTAACGCCAATGATATGCCCTCCGTAGTCAATTTGATTATATATATAATTTGATTAATATATATAAATAATAGAAGCCAATTTGATCAAAACAATCTTGATTCATGTTTTGGTTAGAACAAATCAGTACTCCTCAATCTTGTCACATAAAAGTATAGTTTAATAATATTTCAATCACCCACATGCAGAATTCCATTGTACATATATGCGTTGAGGTTATATAGAATCTCAAAATTATTTGGATAAGAATATGTGTTACCTCATGGTTAAGAAAAAGGGGTTTGATATATTAATTTAGTGTGTGGTTTGGTGATGACTTTAAAAATAAATTATTATTATTATAAACTAATTATAAATATAATATTATTAAATTTTTTATAATGAAATTTTATTTGATTATAAAAAAAAAGAGAATTAGTAGTATGAAGGGAAATGTATAACATTTTAATTTTAATTTAAAATGTAGAGGAAAGGAAAAAGTCTATTCTATATCATTTAGTAGGAGGAAAATAGATAATGTTCGCTTTTAAAAATGACTTATAACATGTGGTATAAATAAATGTAATATTATATTTTAAAAATAATAATTTAATATAAATAAGATATTTATATTTATAAATTAAAATACTATTTTTTTTAAAATAAAATATTTAAGAAAAATAAATTTTCAATAAATACTATTTTTTATAAAAGTCGAGAGTTGATTTAGTTGATTAATGCCCACCTTTTAAAATTTTGTTTTAATGGTAAAAAAAATTCAATATATTATAAAATTAATATTTACTATTAATAAATAATCTAATTAGCATAACTATTTTCAAAATATCAATTTTATTTTGAAGATTTTAAAATGGTCCAAAATTTTTAGAAACAAAATTCCATAGAAAGTCAAATTTAAATAAAATAATAAACTTTTCAAAATTCTATTGAATTTGGGAAAAACGTTCCACTGAAATAATATAAAATGAACATTGAATGTGCCGTAGCAGAGTGGGACAGTTTAAATTAGTCATTTGTGAGTGGTAAGGTAGGTTTATGTGGACTAGAAATTTGGATAAGAGATAATGGAGTTTGTATGGAAGAGAAAGTGAGAGGAATTGGTGGAGTACTAATTCCATTTGCTTAGTGGCTGTGACTTCTGTGAGTGGAAATGATCTGACTGGTTTCTCACTCATCCAAAAGGACTCCTCATTTTAAACGCAAACGGTTTCCAACTCATCACGATCTCTCATTGACTTCATTAAACGAGTGTCCACATTTTTTGTCAGTTACAATTCACGTTAAATTAAATGAGTCTATAAATATCAGATATTTGGTGGTTTTTAAATGTAGATTCCAAAATTGCACTGTTTTAGGTATTAAATTGATTTACACATTAAAAATATAATTTAATAAATAAAAAATTATCATTTAATAAAAAAGTTTAAAATATTTAAATATATATTTTTTAAATATTAAAATTATTAAAATAAAAAGTTTTCTCATTAAATTTTTCATTTATCAAATAAAAATATGTATTTTACAAAAAAAATTATAAAATAAAGTAGGGAAACACTTAAAAAATAAAAAACGTTGTTACTGCAAAACATTAATGATGAAAATGTTTCATATAAGACTTTCACTTTAAAGCTCTCCCATGCTTTGTCAAAAATTCTTTTGACAAAAATATATCCAGAACACCGAAAATAATGCAATGAAAGGAATAAACACATATATATAAAGGTGGTTCATAGGGAGTCAACAAAAGCACCACAAGATCAAGAGAATATCATGAATTTTCCCTCAATCCTTAGATTAAAGGTGATTCTATACATCTTTGATATTGGGAAGAGTGAGCCATGTTAAATCATAAAATATTCCAACTTCACAACTAATTGATTCAAAGTATGAAAATATTTTTGTCCAAAAATTTAAAGAATACTTTTTCATATTAGTATATAATATTTTTAAGATAATGATATCTTAAAAAAATAATATGTTTTTTTTTATCACAAAAATCTAAAAAATACTTTTTCATATTTGTATATAATATTTTTATTTTAAAAATAATGATAAAGATGATGGTTATTAAAGTTGATTAAAATCAATTTTGAGTCATGGAACTTTAAGAAAAAAGGTAAAGAATTACTTGATTTGCTTTAAAATTTATTTTTATACTCTAAAAGTTTGAAAATAAGCATTATTAACACATTATAGTTTTGATTAATATATTTGGAAATTCCAAACACTTACAACATGTTACATAACACCAGTACAATACCTAACAAAATTGATAACAATTAATTGAACTAACCCCTAAAACTTGAGATAATACATTCCAAAAATATCCCAACCACAAGGACAATTCATACATTCCAACAATTTTACAACCCTTTGCATGATTGTTCTTCCCAATAATGGCACCTTCATAAACCTATTACCTTGAACCATCTAGAAAAGTGTTTATACCAATAATATAGCAACCCTCAACTATCATGTTTCAAGGTGGGTGGAGCCCAAGCATGAGTTTGAATAACAACCCTCCCTTTGTCATCTCAGGTCCTTTTCCTCAACTAATTACAAGAATTGATGGTAGGGCACTACTCCTAACAACAATGTACCCCCCTTCAGAGGATACCCTAGTCAAAATCCAAACCTCGTGGTAAAACAAGGCATGTTATAATAAGGCATTCCTTTGATAAAATATTTAGACAACTCTTTTCCCCTTAGATACACAAAGATGGCTTCCTCCAAATTCATAGGAATTGCCTAAGTTTGGTGGAACCTTTAGGGAATGCTCTCAGTGCCTCCTAGAGGGGTTTTCCATGACCTATTCCAAGTTTGTTGGAAAAAACAATGTCTTGGTTAAACTCTTTATATGATCACTAACACATGATACCCTTCACTAGTTCCATTGTCTAGCCAAAAGGTCTATCTATGACCTCTACTTATTGGTATACCACTAACACTCTAACATACCCATACTAGATGATTGTGGTATATTCACCCTCATAGGCCTCAAGTAATAACAAAAATAAACTAGTTGACCCATGTGTTGATGGCATAAGGATGTGTAGGATTTATGTCAAAAATTACTAAATATACTTTCTAAGACATCGTTATGAGGGCCCTAAACCAAGAAAGTAGAGCCAAAGTGTTTCTAGATAAAATCAATTAAATGGAGTCATTGACCACCTCCTCCATATAGAAAATGCTTGCATTAAGGTCACCATGGGAAAAAGAAAACCTTTTAAACTTGACACCCAAATCTCTAATAGAAATGCAATAGGCAATGGGGTGACAGAAACACCCCCACCTAAATGCAATAGGCAATGGGGTGACAGAAACACCCCCACCTAAAATTGAGACTTAAACCATCTTTTACACCAAAGAAAAGAAAAAACTTGATACATTTACCTTAAAGGCTGGCATGTGGTGCATGTACCACAAGCGAGCCACCCATAACACTGAAGAATACCCATTGGCCAATGTGAGTCGCGGGGGACAGCGGAAGGGATGTGAGGATGCACATGAGGAAAACAACGACAGGAGGGAGGGACGGAGGGAATCGAGGCGGGTTTGGGTTCGCGTGGGCGAGGGATGCAGGATGGGCGATTCTAGGAATCGCCCCTCCTCCCACAAAGTTTGGCTTTCATTAAATTTTATTTTTTAATTTTTTGTTATTTGTTTTTATTTTTATTTTTTTTTAACATTTTGTTTTTTATTTTTTTTTTCAATTTTTTTTTTTATCTTTT
>ML784185.1:702910-746350 GCA_009831015.1 Picea engelmannii
TATAATTGTGTTATGCATTTTTTTATTGTTATTTTTTCAATTGATTTATTTTTTAATATAAATTTGTTAAAAAATAATTAATTAACAAATTTTCGGATAACGTCACCTTTTTTTTTTTTTAACTAGGGAATCGGTAACAACGACAGTATCGTACTAATGTGACATGGGGTCAAATCCTATCGACTGCCTTATAATCCCTAGGGAGAAATCACACTTCCCGCAAGCACATCCTCTAGATAAATCAGGGTGAGAATCGACCTTCAGACCTCTTTTTACATATTTCCTTCCATTTACACGACACTTGCCAATCGGTCTACACCCCTGCAGGCGGATACCACCACTTTTTGATTTAGGAGTCAATTTTAATTTTTTTATTTGTAATGGTACAAGTTGTCAAGGCCACACTTTCAATTAGATCATAATTTTAACTCCAAAAATACAATTTGTGCTACTCACAACATTACTTTTTTATTTGAGGGTTGATTTTGGCATTTTTTTACCCAAAAATATGAGTTTTTTTTGCCAGAGTTCTTGTTTTGAGGTCAAAGTTCTCATTAAGTGAGTAACTATGTTTTCCCTTAAGAAAAATGGGAAGGTTAATTTCTCCCCCTCTCCTAACTAGCCTCCAAAATTTTCAAAATGAACCCTTGTGGTCCATAAAACCTTGAGTGAGGCAAGTGCCACCCCATATTAGATTGGAACTATGACTATGACCAAGGATTCCTTTTCCAACCTGATTGATTTTCATATTGTCCTTCTGGTTCATTGGGTAGGTATATGTCCATATAATCCTATGTCAAAACCTCCCCTTAGCTTGATTCATGTTTAGGGTACCTTTCCTTCTCATTAGATAGGGGTTATCTGATCCATATGGATATCGGTGGCCACCCACTTATTCCAACTGACTCATCTTAGCAGTTTTTCAGTTTGGCAGTTTTTTTCCTAGTTTTTGGGTCTTAAACTTCCAAGGTCGTTTTGAGGATCTAAACAACGTTTTTAGGGATCGCCACAGTCAAACTATACATGAAGTTAGAGTTTGACGACATAATGTGTAGTCCTCAGATAGACCTTTCCAATGGGCTATTGTGCACCTAAAACGAAGATCATATGCAAAAGTTACAACCCTGAAAAGTTTGTTGGAAATATAACTGAGAGGGGGGGGTGAATCAATGATATAAATAAGCTTGAAAATTTTCCTGTTATTTTTTATTCCTTCTAGATTATTATTTAATGTGTTGTTGATAACTTAACATGCATGCCCCGGATGGGGTGACACGACACACAGGGTCATTGACACCTAGACAAGCACTAAGTGATGGCTTAACTGCGGATGGCAGCCACCCACGAACTAGCATTTACAATGGGGGCCGGCCATCGCAGAGTTCACTTGATGGCGAGGCTCCCTCGAGCGATAATTTACTGCTCCTGCGAGTTCAGTCCGATCACTTCAATGGAGGATTCAGAAGGACAGATTGCAATGAAGGCTAACTATGAGCTACTTTACGAGTCAGGACGGAGAGATTTTAATATGTCATTTGTTCGTCAAACCTTCACTTCTGCTATGCACTTTGGTGAGGGCTCTCTATTCGTAGGGAAAACTTGCATGCGAAGAGTAGTTTGGGCTTCGCCCCTGTTGTTGCTCTGGTCCAGGACTTTCAGTCTTGCGCTGTGTTGCTGTGGTGTCGGCACTCTCGACCCGGTTTCAATGGTTCGCGAGCGTGCACGGTCTCGTCGGGGCTCAGCTTGGGACGCTCACAGAGCGCAGCGCCGAAGAAAGCAGCATTTGGAACAGGCTCTCTCTATGGCGTCCTCAATTCTTTGTAGAAGGGCTCGTGAGGAAAGGCGACGGTTGCTCGACTCCATTGTTGAACGGAAAGCTGGCTGTAGCAGGGATGGCTTCATCTCCAACTTGAGTACTGCGAGGGATGTTGAGCACGAGACTGAGTGGCCCTCCTGCATAGTTGAGGAGGACCCGTCCATTGGCGACTTGCCATGTATGGAGGTTCCCTGTGCCATGWATTGCCYTGTTCGAACARTGACTAGAGATGATGAAGTTCCAGGATGTCYCATCRAAGAAATTCCCTGGCCTTCGCCTCACGCTGAGMAKCCCATGGACAATGAGACCCGAGY
Organism: Picea engelmannii; assembly: GCA_009831015.1. NCBI lineage: Eukaryota > Viridiplantae > Streptophyta > Pinopsida > Pinales > Pinaceae > Picea > Picea engelmannii. Next base: position 705,041 of record ML784185.1, read on the forward strand.
GGAGCARAGACYRGAAGCGRCAGGCTTGGAGGAGGACTCGGATTCGGGGAATGCTCCTCGCAGTGGCTCGGGTGGYGAATTGCATGGTTTTCATCTGAGCGACGAACACCTGGCATTGGTCTACGAGCTTCGTAGCCACCTGGCGGACATGGAATTCAGGATTCTCCTCATGAACCAACGCTTAGACATTCTCCTAGGTGTGTTCTCCGATGCTCCATCTCAGCACAAGTGTCCCTTGTGCATGCAGGAGTTTGTCATTCCAGCGAGGCACAACTGGCAGAAGGGTGAAGATGACAACGCAATGGATAATTAGGTTTTACTATTTCCTGACTTTTGTTTACTGTTTTCCTGTTTCATGCACTCTTGGACCATTAGCACCTGTCCTGGTTTCCTTCGGGCAGGACAGGTGCTTCTCAAGTATATGTATTATTGCTAAAAAACTGCTATTAGCACCTCAGCTATACTGGTTTCCGGATATCGGCAGTATTTTTTTGGTGGTTTATAGCCATAACAATGTACTTTGGTGGTCTAAAGTTATGTGATTATCTAATATAGAAGGTCCTACCCCCTTTTTTTTACTCAAAAAAAACAAAACTTAACATGCATAGATATACAATATTTGATCAATCACACAGAATACCTAGAGACATTGATTTTCATGAGGAAACCCATAAAGGGTGAAAACCTCTTCTTCTTAGGATGTCAATTAAACTCCAACTTTCATGTACATCATAGTCTTTGAGCTCCAACTCAAATATGAGGCTACAACCTCTGATAACAAGCTACAACTTGCAGAGAGCACCAACTCTCAGATTTCTCTAGCACCAACTAGATGGAAGCACCAACTCCCAGGTTTCTCTAGCACCCACTAGATGGAAGCACCAACTCCCAAAATATCTTCTAGCACCAACTAGAATTTAGAGGACTACAATCCTCCCTAACACCACCCTACCACCCTGATTGAAACTTACAAAACTTTACTTACTTGCTCTATCTCTGATATGGTCTGTTACAAATCCATGTCTCCTCAGCCTTCTTCAACTTCTATGCTGTGTTCCACTTCTGCCTCTTTCAGCATGTATGCTTCTCTTTTTCCTTCTGCGTTTTATGCTTTGTGCATACACCGCATTCCTTTTCACTGCACCTCTTCTCTGCTCCTTTTCTGCTGCCTACTACCACCTTCTACGCTCATGCATCAGTTCCCGAAAAGCACATGCTCTTCATGTCTTTATCACGCCAAGTCCTCTGCCAGATCATCCTGACAACTCTTCCTCACCACCGCTCTGTGCTGCATCTCAATTCTATATCTGCTCTTCTATGTTCTGCATGTCATATTTTCACCCAGTTATCTCCCAGGTCCTCATCGCGACTCTGCTACTTTATTGGTGGTTACTCACTGTCTATTCATCATCAGTGCCTGTTATCCTGAGATTCCTTTTCTTCACTAGCAGTTACAGTCAATCGCTTTATTCACTGTAGGTAAATCAGTCCTAAGCCCCTTCCTTTATGTGACCATTGGCGGTGACCACACGCATATTCAAAAAGTGCTTCGTGATCTCGGTCTAGCGAGTGCTAGCTCCTTCTTTCAATATGACCTTAGGCGATGATCTCCCGTGACCACACGATTGCGGGCATGGCCAAAGCCGGTTTGAGGGAACCTGCCTTTTGCCCCACAATTCACTACAGAGCTCCACGTATGCCTTTGGTGATACCGTAGTTTTGATTGTGGCCCGCTCAAGAAAATATAAGACCCGAGCATGTTCTGGCCCCACAATTGAGCATGATCGTTGATCTCCAATCCCTTGGCGATGCCACTCGATCAACGACTGCTATTTGCCTTCCTTTCCTCCTTCCACGCGCGATCCCAGATCTCCACGATCTGACGACACGTAACTCCCTTCCAAATCAACGACTACGATTTATTTCGTGATCCAGGCTTCGGGAGTTTCAATTCTCAAACCCTTCTTTCCTCCGTACGTCAATCTTCTGGAGTTGATGATCTACAGACAATTGTCCTCCTTAATCCAACAACTATCCTCCGCTCCGAAAATTTGGCCTTCGGCAATTTCAAACCTTTCTCCTTCGCGTTTTCCTGGAGTAGTTTTTCCTGGAGTCAACGATCAATTGCACGTACCCTCATGCACGATCAACGATCATAAGTGACTTCGATCCTTAAGGAATTTAGGCTAATCGTTGCTTCATTCTCCTCCGGAGTGGTCACCTGCTGAATAAGTCATAGGCAGTGGAGACCGCTTGTTGTTGGTTAACACTTCCACTTACACTGTCCTTCCACTGTACTAGATCAACGATTGAGAATGCACCTGAAGTGATCTTCAGATCGGACGACTTATGTCCACTTCGGGACTTTGACATTCGAGACTTTGGGACTTAGGGCATCTACTATTGGTAAAACTCCCAAAGTAAAACTCTCGGAGTGACATAACATTACACACGTCACCTGTTGACTTGGCACGGGTCGAGTGGTTTCCACGTGTCACTCGTTGATGCGGTCTGCCACATGTCCTTGTTGACGTGGTCTGCCACATGTCCTTGCTGACGAGGTCTGCCACATGTCCTTGCGAAGGTGGTCTGTTGACGTGGTCACCTGATGTGACACATATTCATCTCCTTGATCTAACGGTCAGAATAATATTCTCCAGATCCAATTGTCCTTATTCATTTCGGATGATCTGATGCTTGAGATCTTCTTCGGATGATTTGGCGGTTGAGAATTTGTTTCGGCTCTCTGACTCTCTGGGCTTTGGGTATTTCAAATATCAAACTGAAAAATCTTGAAGTGAGATTTTTCCAGAGCGTAACCTCCTCACATCTTTAGACCCGAAACAAATGATGTTCATTTGATCAAGATCTTAGATCAACGACTCAATTTGTCTGCGATGCAACTTTGTCTTGGATTAAATCCAATGGCTCTCCATCTTTGCTTATCCTATCCTTCCACTTAATTTGATCCGACGACTGATCAAGAATCGGATAATCAAATTTAAAACCTTGTGCCCCATTTATCATATCCTTCACTTAATTTGATATGAAGGTCACGAAGACTCTTGAAGCAGATCCACGATCAAGGATTTTGATCCTGATCACATTTTTGTACTACGCTTTCCCTTCTGAGATTTGATCTATGCATATTGTTTGCTTCTCCTCCTGAGATTATGATTTTCCTTTTTTGCATTGTCGTTGTTGTTCTTTCCATCAATGACAAGCACACACTTCCTGTGAAACATGCCAACAATATTCCCCTTTGGCATTGTTGGCAACCCTGAAAGGTTGCACTATTCTTCTTAGACCTCCAACTATAGCATACAGGCAACACCTTTTTCTCCCCCTTTGACATCAATGTCAAATAAAACAGAGAGTGACTCTGTGCTCCCCCTGATCAGATATACTAGGAGCATTCTCCCCCTGATCAGATAGACTATTTAGCTTGATAACGGGGTCACGCCAAACTTCTGGCGTAGATACTCAAACTGAGCTTTTGCAAGTGGTTTAGTGAAGATATCAACAATCTGATCTTTGGATGGAATATAATGCTAAGAAACAACAGTGTTGGTCACTTGTTCCCTCAAGAAGTGATACTTGATGGGTATATGCTTGGTCTTGGAGTGAAATACAAGATTCTTTGACACACTAATTGCACTAGTATTATCACAATGAAATGGGATTGGTGCAATGTATTTTACCTCCAAGTCTGCAAGTGTCTGAATCATCCACAATACTTGGGTACAACAAGTGGAAAATGCAATGTATTCAACTTTTGTAGTTGATAAGGAAATGGAACCTTGCTTCTTGCTCAACCATGCTACAAGGGAATCTCCTAAAAAGAATGCACCTCCACTCGTTCTTTTCCTTTCATCCATGCAGTTAGCCCAATCAACATATGAATATATTGAAAGTTGAAAATTCTGATTCCTAGGATACCATATGCCATAGTTCATTGTTCCTTTCAAGTATCTGAATATTCTTTTGACAGCTAACAAATGACTCTGTTTAGGTGCAGCCTGATACCTTCCTACCATTCCAACTGTTAATATTATGGTAGCTGCGGGAGGTATTTACCCCCACGTGTGAACATGACGAGAATATAAGACTCCGGGAAGCAAGAGAAACCCTAATGAGTTGGCTAATAACCCTAGAAGCCTTGTCATCTCAAGAAGATAATTTATATTAGGCTATTAGCCTCCAAGAGAAGAAGTCCGCCAGAAATAATAATAATATACTGAACAGACACATACCCAGAAGGAGAAGTAGGCCCCAACAAAACTGGCAGGATTACTATAAATACAGGGCACTAGTTCTCATTTGCAAGATCTTAGAATTACAGTTTTCCCAGTTGATGCGCACTGCGGTTGCAGTCTGGTGCGCAGGTTTGGAGGAGGGTTGCAGGTGCAGCTGCAGCAGCAACTAGTTCTCAGTATTGGCTTGAATATCTCTTGGCTAGGGTTTGGACTATCTGATCAGTTTTTTGTGATGTGCTATCCTTGGGGATTGATGCACTACTCTTTGTTTGGATATCTAGCCTAGGGTTTGCTTCCGGAGGAATTCTTAGTCAAGGTTAAGGTGCTCAGAGGGAGGCTTCGGCCTATGGTTGGGTGACAAAGGTATCGTCAATGGTAAAATGAGCACACCATCTTCTATATTCTAACACCAACAACATGCATTATGTCTGGACGTGATGTTGTGATGTACAATAGGATGCCTATCATAGAACTATATGAACTATAATCAACATCAGGTGAGTCATCATCCTTGCTTAACTTGCATCCAGTGATCATATGTGTGCTCATAGGTGTAGAATCTTCCATTTGAAACCTTTTCAACATTTCTCTTAGATATTTCTCCTAAGAAAGAAATATTCCTTCAGACCTTTGAGTAATTTGTAGACCAAGAAAAAATGTCAGTTCCCCTATCATAGACATTTTAAATTCAGACTGCATGGCAGAAGCAAACCATTGTACCAATGAAGCATTATTTCTTCTGAAGATGATGTCATCTACATAGACCAACACAATAAGCAAATCATTACCCTATGTTTTGATATATATATTGTTGTCAACTGTTCCTCTCTTGAACCCTTTGTCTTGAAGATACTTATCCATTATGTAATACTAGGCACGAGGAGCTTGTTTCAACCTATATAAGGCTTTCTTCAGCTTGCAAACAAAATTAGGGTTATCTGACAGTTGGAAACCCTTTGGTTGTTCCATATAGACTTCTTCTTTTAGATCTCCATTTAGAAAAGCTGACTTTACATACATTTGATAGACTTTAAACTGTTTATGACAAGCATAGGCAAGAAACATCATAATAGTTTCTAATCTTGCTACGGGCGCAAATGTTTCATCAAAATCCAGTCCTTCTATTTGAGCATATCCTTTGCATACCAATCTAGCCTTATTTCTTACAATATTTCCTTGCTCATTCATCTTATTTTTGTAGACCCATTTGGATCCTATTACATTTTTATTTGTTGGCCTATGAATGAGTTCCCAAGTGATATTCTTTTCAATCTGGTCCAATTCCTCATTCATTGATTTTAACCAATTTATGTCTTTACTGGCTTCATTAAAGTTCTTGGGTTACACCATGGATATGAAGGCTATATGTGATTGCTCGATGGCTTTGATTATCCTTCTCCTGGTTTGTACACCTTTGTCTTTCTCACCAATTATCTGAATTTCACGATGATTCTTTTGAGTAATTCTGGAGGAAGGATTTGATGTTGATTGTTGTCCTAACTCTTCTTGTCTGGGTGCCTCTTCTCCACTTGATTCATCATCTTCTTGTGACTATGATATTTGTTTTTCTTCATTTTCATTATTCTCATCATCTTTTTCATCTGGCTTAGTGCTTATTCTCTGTTGATCTTTTACAGGAGCTTCTTCATCAATTCGAACATCAATATAGTCTACTAATTTATGCATTCTTTTGTTAAAGAATCTGTATCCTTGACTGTTCGTTGCATATCCTAAGAATATACCTTCATCAAATCTACTATCAAATTTTCCCAGATGATCATTATTATTCTTGATGTATCATTTATTTCCAAATACTTCGAAGTGTTTGATTGATGCAAGTCGACCAAACCACAACTCACATGGATTTTTATGACTGTTCGACCTTAGATGCGCTTTGTTTAGAATATGAATAGTCGTGTGGACAACCTCCACCCAAAAGGTTTGTGAAATTTCCCTTTCACTCATCATAGCCCTTGCCATCTGCTGAACTGATCTATTTTGGCATTCTACAACTCCATTTTGTTGAGGAGTATCTGGAATAGTATATTCTCTTTTAATTCCATGTCGGTCACAGAATTCTTTGAAATCTCTTGACATAAATTCTCCTCCCCTATTTGAGAGAATTGCCTTTAACTTCCTTCCTGTCTGATTCTCATCTAACGCCTTGAACTTTTTGAACTTATCAAATGCATTAGATTTTTCTCTCAGAAAGGCAACCCACGTAAGTCTGGAGAAGTCATCAATGACTAGCATAAAGTAATGTTCTCCTCCAGTTCCTTCCTTTTGCAATGGTCCACACATATCCATATGAACAATTTGAAGTGGTTTCTCTGAAGATGTGAAACTCTTCGATTTGAATTGAGCACAAGTCAGCTTCCCCATTTGACAGGATTCACATACAGAGTTATTGGACTTAGATATTCTTGGAAGGTCTTTCACATCGCCTTCATTATTCAGTTTTACAATATGATCAAAATTCAAGTGTCCAAGCCTTCTGTGCCATAACCAACTTTGATCAAATTTGCTTAAATGAAATTTCTCCTTATCTTCCTTTAGAACATATACATTGTTTCTAGTTCTAACCCCTTTTGCAATCAACTCTCCTGTGTTTACTGTCTTTATTTTACAATTCTTGGCAGTGAAAGTGACTTCACATCCTCTGTCACATATCTAACTGAAACTAAGAAGATTATGCTTTAAACCATCAACAAATAATACATCTTGAGCTTTGGTTCTTCCATTACTTAAGCTTACTAGACCTTTACCTATGATCTTTCCTAGAGCATCATTTCCAAAGGGCACACTCCCTGATTTATTTTCTTTGAATAATAGGAACTTACTTTTGTCACCTGTCATATGACTGGAGCATCCGTTGTCAATATACCAGGGGTCTTTTTGTATTTGAGTTGAAAACACTAATCCACACCTGTTATCTTCATTCTTCTTCCAAACCTTGAGATTTTCAGCTCTATGATTTGAATCTGGCTTATAGTTCTTTAAGCGATAGTCTGCAACTTTATGTCCCTAATTATGGCAGATGTAACATTCTGGTTCATTGAATAAAGGATCATAACGATTGTTATGTTTAATCTGCATCCTTTTCCCAGCCATCACATGATTTGCAGTCTGTGGTTGTTTGTTACTTGGCTGTCTCATTCTTTGTTGTGGAAGATATTTATTCCTTGGCTATCTTGATTGCTCATGTCTAAATCTTAAAGAATAGTTTACAGCTTTGTGTCCAAAGTTAGAGAAGTAAAAACAATATCCATAGAAAAAATCTTTGTACCTGGAAAATGACTGTCTTCTTTGAGCAAGTCGATTTCTTCCATGCTGATGATTTCCTTGAGCAGAGAGTGTATTATTTCTTTGTTCTATAGATTCAGTTCTAGTAGCTTTTCCTTCACTCCTCCTTGGCGGCTGATTCTCTTCCTTTGTTTCTGCAGGTTTGTTGTTGTCAATGGTTGTAGATTTGACAAACTTGATGGATTCTTTGTTGCTTGGCAGACCACTACTTGATCCCTCCTCATAACCCAAACCAATTTTCAACTTCGAATTCCTTTGCTGATTCAAAATGGAGGCTAATCCTTCTGAGGCTTTAATACTTGTCAGATTCTGATGATATAAGGCCTGAAATTTCTCTAGATCTTTTCTGACAGACACTACTTCAGCTTCCAATTTTTCACCTTTTGTTTCAACTTCCTTCAATTGTTGTTTGAGGATGTCTTCAATCTTCTTAGCTTCTTCTAACTTAACCTTCAACAGAGCAATTTCTTCAGTTGGTTCATTGCATGTTTTCTCATACCTGAGCAATAACTATTTTTGTTTTCTTTTCTTTTCTCTGAGTCTATCAATCTCTTCCATGGCACTGACAAGTTCTCCTTCAAGATCTACTACTGCTTCACAATCAACGAACTCAATTCCTGTATCTTCAGTGTTTAGATCTTCTAAAGCTATTAACATGATATCACTTATTTTATCTTCAATAGAAGAGTCACTGCTTTCATCATCTGAGGGATCATCATCATTGTTTACACAAAGGATTTTCTTCTTAAAATTATTCTCTTTATAAACCATCTTGTGTTTGTGTTTCTCTTCATCATCATATGTATGATCCTTTATTTTGTGAGGACACTTAGATTCAAAATGACCTATCTTACCATAGTTGAAACATTTGAAGGGCAGTTTACCTTTGTATTTTCTTGATCCTTTCTTCAGTCTTCTCACAAAATTTTCTTCAATCTCATCTATATCAGAATCTGTATTTTTCTCTACTTTAAAAGATGCCTCTCTTGTAGTGGATTTACCTTCGGTGATTCTCATTTCATAAGCAGTTAGGGTTCCAAGAAGTTGATCTAGTGTCAACGTTTTGAGATCAATTATTTCCTCTATAGCAAAGACCTTTGAGTTAAATCTATCAAGAAGAGATCTTAATATTTTATGGACTAGAAAAGATTCATCTATCGTTTCACCTAGGCCTTTCATAGTGTTGACAAGTTATTCTATATGTAAGAAGTACTTGATGATAGTTTCGTCTTCATCCATATTTAACTGCTCAAATTTCAGTCAGTGAGTCTGAAGTTTTCCGTCTTTCACCTTTTCATTACCTTCATAACTACTTATCAACTTGTCCCGCATAAATTTTGTTGAATCACAGTGCATGACTTTGACAAAATCGGCTTCAACAAGTCCATTGAGGATGGCATTCACTACTTTTGCATTAAAGATAAACTCCAACTTATCATCTTTTGAGGCCAAGACTACATGCTTCACATATCCTGTTTCAACAACATCCCAAACATCAGCACCCAAAGACATTAAATGTGTTCTCATCCTTATTTTCCAGAAGGAAAAGTTTGCTCCATCAAACAGAGGGGGTCTATTAGTTGAACTTACATCATGACTAATCATGTTCAAGCTTATGGATCTAACTTTGATCAAAGGCACCAAATCTGATACCAATTGTTGGAAATATAATTGANGGGGGGGGGGGGTGAATCGGTTATAAAATAAGCTTGAAAATTTTTATGTTATTTTTTATTCCTTCTAGATTATTATTTAATGTGTCGCCACTTTACTGGAGGTTACTCATTGTCTATTCATCATCAGTGCCTGTTATCTTGAGATTCCTTTTCTTCACTAGCAGTTATAGTCATTCATTTTATTCGCTGTAGGTAAATCAGTCCTAAGCCCCTTCCTTTACGTGACCACTGGCGGTGACCACACACCTATTCAAAAAGCGCTTCACGATCTCGGTCTAGAGAGTGCTAGCTCCTTCTTTCGATATGACTTTGGGTGATGATCTCCCATGACCACACGATTGCGGGTGTGCACAAAGGTGGTTTGAGGGAAACCCGCTTTTCACCCCGCAATTCACTACCGAGCTCCACGTATGCCTTTGGTGATACCGTGGTTTTGATTGCGGCCCGCTCAAGAAAAATAAAGACCCGAGCATGTTCTGGCCCCACAATTGAGCATGACCGTTGATCTCTAATCCCTTGGTGATGCCACTCGATCAATGACTACTATCTTCCTTCCTTTCCTCCTTCCACGCACGATCCCAGATCTCCACAATCTGTCGACACGTAACTCCCTTCCAAATCAATGGCTACAGTTTATTTCATGATCTAGGCTTCAAGAGTTTCAACTCTCAAACCCTGCTTTCCTTTGTACGTCAATCTTCTGGAGTTGATGATCTGTAAACACCTGTCCTCCTTAATCCAATGACTATCCTCCACTCCGAAACTTCGACCTTCAACAATTTCAAACCTTTCTCCTTCATGCTTTCCTGGAGTATTTTCACTCGGAGTCAACAATCTATTGACACGTACCCTCATGCAAGATCAACAATCATAAGTGACTTCGATCCTTTGGGACTTTAGGCTAATTCCTGCTCCATTCTCCTCCGGAGTGGTCACCTACTGAATAAGTCATAGGTGGTGGAGACCACTTGCTGTCGGTTAACACTTCCACTTACACTGTCCTTCCACTGTACTAGATCAATGGTTGAGAATGCACCCGAAGTGATGTTCAAATTGGACGACTTATGTCCACTTCGAGACTTTGGGACTTAGGGAATCTTCTGTTGGTAAAACTCCCGAAGTGACGTAACATTACACACGTCACATGTTGACTTGGCATGGGTCGAGTGGTTTCGATGTGTCACTCACTGACGTGGTCTTCCACATGTCCTTGCTGACGTGGTCTGCCACATGCCCTTACTGACGAGGTCTGTCACATGTCCTTACTGAGGTGGTATGCTGACGTGGTCACCTTATGTGACACATATTCATCTCCTTGATCTAACGGTCAGAATAATATTCTCCAGATCCGATGGTTCTTATTCATTTCAGATGATCTGACGCTTGAGATCTTCTTCGGATGATCCACCGGTTGAGAATTTGTTTCGGCTCTCCGAGCTTCGGGTATTTCAAATATCAAACTGAAAGATCTTGAAGTGAGATTTTTCCAGAGCGTAACCTCCTCACATATCTAGACCCGAAACAAATAATGTTCGTTTGATCAAGATCTTAGATCAATGACTCGATCTGTCTACGATGCAGTTTTTCGTTCGATTAAATCCAACGACTCTCCATCTTTACTTATCCTATCCTTCCACTTAATTTGATCTGACGGCTGACGGAGATTCAGATAATCGAATTCTCAAACCTTGTGCCCTGTTTATCCTATCGTTCACTTAATTTGATCCGACGGTCGTGAAGACTCTCGAAGCAAATCCACGATCAATGATTTTGATCCTGATCACGTTTTTGTACTGCGCTTTCCCTTCTGAGCTTTGATCTCTGCATACTGCTCACTTCTCCTCCTATTTTTCTTGTTTTCCATCGTCCCTTATATTCTTGCCATCAATGATAAGAACATGCTTCCTGTAAAACATGCCAACAAAGTTGATGTACTAACTTACCACAATGGGGCCCACATGAATTTTCGAGCTTCATCTCCTAGGGTTAGGTCTTTGGATGTCTAGGGTTTTATCATTCACGTTTATTGTAGAAAGGCTTTCAAAGACTCATTTTACTCATCTTCTTGGGAATGAGTGCAGTTGTCACATCTCTTCTTAGAGATAAGCCACCACCATTCTAGAAAGCTTGTTTTCAGTCTGCATTTTACAGTTTCAACATATTTGTTTATTGAATAGAAGCCAATTCTATTATATCTCTGTTATTGTTCATTTTGTCATTTTTTTAATAATAACAATAATATGTGTTCATTTTGTTATGCTCATAAAATCCGGATCAGTGGTATGATATCGGTTTGATCCTTGTCGTTCTTAGTGTATGTCCCTGACAATGTTAGGGTACAAATAGTTGAGTCTCGAGCTTGTTTCTATTGAGGACAAGAGCTCTCACACGCCCAAGCGACCTTCCATGGTGGGAGAAAATAAAACCTACGGGATAGGAGATCCTTTCAAACTGTTGCTCAAGGAATCCCTCGCACAATAGAGGAATGAAATGATGGATAGTTTTGCGCAAATCCTTCGATGACTACCAACAAACAATGCATCTTCCTCGAGCAGAGGCGTCGCCCCCTTCAAGGTACATATCAACTTTGATATTCCTATATTTGAAGGTCAGATAGATGCAGATGATGTAGACAAATGGTTGAATCTGCTAGAAGGGTATTTTTATGTCCATAACTTTTCGAATAGAGAAAATATTACTTTTGCGCTCTTCAAAGTCGTCCCCCGTGTCAAATATTGGTGGGAGACTTTCTGTGAGAAAAAGAAAACATAGGAACCGTCATTATTTACAGTCGCACTCACCTGAGAGTCCTTCAAGGATGCTATTAAGGAACAATACTACCCTGTTGGAAGTTATGATGACCTATATACAAAATGGTCCAAGGGACCAAGCAGTGCTAGAGTTCACAAATATGTTCCATACGTTGCGCACCAAGATGGGTATCAAAGATTATGAGCGACATCTGGTGCTCAAGTACCACAGTGGTTTGCATAGATACATCCAAGCAGAAATGGAGTTTCTGGACATATCGTCCTTGGGCACGACCTATCGATATGCTGTAAAAATCTAGTAGAAGCTTAAAAAAGGCATGATAATTTGGGTCAGAGAACCCCTCACAACAGAAGGAGGGAAAGGGAATCCCCAACCTACATAACAAAGGGAAGAGCAAAAATGGACATCCTCAAGACAACCAGTCTTGGCTTATTTGGTTAGTGCAGAGCTTTTAAAGCTTTGCTTCAATATATTATAAAATTAATATTTACTATTAATAAATAATTTAATTATAATAACTATTTTCAAAATATCATAATTAAAATAAATGAACAAATTCGAATTTTATTTTTTTTAAATTCATTTTTCTAGTTTTATTTTGAAATTTTTTAAATGATCCATAATTTTTAGAAACAAAATTCCATAGACAATCAAAGTTAAATAAAATAATAATGTTTTCAAAATTCTATTGAATTTGGAAAAAATGTTCCACTGAACTAATATAAATTCTAATAATTACCCATGAACATTACCCATAGCAGAGTGGGACAATTTAAATTACTAATTTATGAGCGGTAAGGTAGGTTTATGTGGACTAGAAATTTCAATAACAGATAATGGAGTTTGTAAGGAAGAGAAAGTGAGAGGAATCAAAGTACTAATTTCATTTGCTTAGTGGATGTAACTTCTTTTCACACGTAATGTGAGTGGAAATGATCTGACTGGTTTCTGACTCATTCAAAAGGACTCCTCTTATTAAACACAAATGATTTCTAATCCTTTTTAACCATATAATCCAAGTGTTATATCAATGTAGCATTATCATCCAATAACTGCAGAGTAAATAAACAATGAACAAATGAACAATCATACACATACACAGTACACCAGTGTTTTACGTGGAAACCCAAAGTGGGAGAAAACCACAAAATGTTTTTTCTTATATGTCTTGAAGAATTACATTCATTGGAAGCACCAACTTCCTTTGTTTTCCAGCTGCAACTGGAAGGAGGCTCCAACCCCCTTGTTTCTCAAGATACAACCTGTGAGAAGCTCCAATTCCCCTATTCTCTAGCTACAACCAGAAGGAGGCTACAACCCCCTATGTTCTCTGACTACAACTGAAAGGTGGCTACAACCACCTGTCCTTGCCCCGTCCAACCGCCCTAAAGTAGAAGTATAATCATGGAACCAATGTCACACTATCACTGTGAGATATACCGTTGTAAACCTGTACCAATAAACCTGAACCATGCATCAACCTGTACCTCAACTTATAATCAACCTGTACCATAAACAAGTGCATCAACCATGCACCAACCTTTACCAAAACAACCTGTAATCAACCTGTACCATAAACAAGTGCATCCAACCATGTACCAAGTATGTACCAATCATGTTTCAACTACTCATCAACTATGACTCATCAATATGTACCAACATCATCAACTATACACCTCATGTATGTGCCAACTCATCAACTGTTTGTCTAAACCATGTACCCAACATGCACCTCAACCAAAATCCCTCATTAATATCATCATCCAAAATATTATTTGTAACTCTATAATAGACCTGGTGTATATGATCACATACCTACAAACCTTCCTTAACTTTCACAACAAGATACTAGCATTTTCATCAACCTTTTCTTTAGTCTCACATGACTAGTTTGGGATTAGTCAATGACCCTAACTTGAAATAATCATAACTATGTACCTATAATGAATAAAGATCTGAAAATAATAAACAACATTTTTCAATTTGTTTTGTGCAATTCCTCTAGGTGGCACTACTTGGAACTTCTCAGAAAAGGAGTTATAGAAAAAATGGCATACCTTGTTGAATTATGGCTTATTCTAGAGAGTGACCTTGTAGAGTATTCCCCACATAGAATGTTAGTTGAATAGATATGAAAATGTTACACAAAATACTACAGATTGTACTCTAACCAACACATTTGGTCTTACTGAATTTGGATCTGTTATGAAGAAGTTATGATGTTTTTACTTGAAACACATGTTTTAGACTAGTTTCAAGACTAGCCACAAACCCTATTTTCCACGAAGTGTAACTCCAAAAATACAACGACCCACAAGTTAAATTTTTTACCATAGATACTTGGATATGTTTCCTCAATGGCCGATCAATTTCACGGTTTGAATCATTCTAGAAAAAAAGTTATTGCAAAAATGGCGAGATGACCTGTAAATAACATACCTTAGAAAGCATCATCAAAAGAATTTATCCTCCTTTGAATTATGGCCTTCTTTTCTTCACCTTCCCTCTGAAATTCAGCTTAAATATCCTTTTTTTACCTCAGTCACCTATAGATATTCAATATGCTCAAGTGTGATATCAAATGAGAGAGCCTTGCCTCTTATTTATACTCTCCAAGTAGCTTCCTTAAAATCATCTTTTAGGTCACTTAACCCGCTTTTAGGTCACTTAACCTATTTCTAGGTCACTTAACCCATTTCTAGGTCACTCAACTTATTTCTAGGTCACTTAACCTATTTTTCTCATTTTTTGGGTTAACCACTTCCCATAATTAGAAACTTCTCCATTTCTTTATCATTTAAATATTTCTCCTTGACTTTGTCATCTCACTTTATAATCTTCTTTGATTTTGTCACTTCACTTTATTATTTAAATAATCCTCCTTGACTTTGTCACTTTTCTTTACCATTTCAATAATAATTTCTTCTTTGCAAGCTATTTGACTTCTTTGACCTTTTGGGGCTTCAAGGCTACATATGAGGGTCCTCCAACTTCATAAGGCCATAACTCTCAAACTCTGAGGAGTTATGTGACGTTCCACATACCAACATAAATGGCATGACATGTACTATCCATATAGAATAGTATTACCCACAAATATATCAAAACTCATACCATTATACATGAAACAACCTTGGGTCCATTACCCAAACCTTTGTGCTACTAGAATTCACTACCAGACTTTCTTCAAGGGTTGACATCAATGAAAACCAACCTTAATCAACATATTTTTCACTTAAGCTATAATGTTTTACAAATGATAGAGTATTCCAAGCGACAAGTGCCCATTTCTTAGCTGAGTTGGTGCCCTGCCAAATAAAATTGCACTAGAGAGCCTTGATAACTTTTAGTATTCTTTTAGGAGCTACCGGAGATGAAAAGAGATAGATCAAGGTGGATTGAAGGACTGATTTTAGGAGAATGAGATGACCAAAAATGTTGAGGGAGCGGAAAGTCCAATTGGTGAGATTTTTGTTAAGACAGGAGAGAAGGTCTTCCCTAGAACAATTGTGAACAACAATCTCCAAGAGAGAGACACTAAGATATTTGGGTAGAAGGGAGATCCTAGTAGAATGAATATATATATATATATATATATATATATATATATATAGAGAGAGAGAGAGAGAGAGAGAGAGAGAGCACACACACACACACACACACACACATATAGAGAGAGAGTCGGCAGCAAACCACATGGCCAATCTTGACATCCAATATATATATATATATATATATATATATTTTAAAACAATACAGTCCCGTCGGATATCCGACCCCTTGAGGTTTTCGTTTGATATTTGAGGTTTCCATCGGATATCCGACGGGTCCAATGACTTGATGATTGGAATCCATGAAGTTTGTGTTCGATGACCACACCATAGGTTGGACGCCCCTGTGGGGTCAAATATCTGACGCCTATGGAGAAGGATGATCGACGACCTAACCATTGATCTGACGGCTGTGGAAGTCAAATAACCGACATCTACAGGGACAACATGATCAACGACGCAACCACTGATCTGGCGGCTGTGGAAGTCGGATAACCGACTGCTGCTATTGTGTGTCGACTAACCAACAACATCCCACCGACGCTTCAATAAAAAGACTTCGGTTGAATTTTAGATGCGTAACTGTTGAATTTCAAACAAATTAGCCATCGAATTTTGGGTACAAATGTAGTTGTGATACATAGGGTCATAAAAAATAAATTCAACTCTAAAATACAATATCAATATGTCAAAAATGTGACTAAGGTGAGTTTTTTTTTTTTGGTGCGCCTTTTACGACTATATGCATCTGTGCACATCTAAAAATACCACACCAGTGCACCTAAATCAACCATGTGCATCGGTGCGACTAAGTCAACAATGCACATCGGTGCGACTAAGTTGATTGTGCGCACCATGGCTCTTAAGAACCATAACGCCTCGATGCTTAACAAATAAAGCACATCGATAATTGTTATTAATATATAATACTAAAATATTGTCGGTGCTCCCCCAATAACAAAGCGCATTGGTGCTCCCCCTATAACAAAGCGCACTGGTGCGCCCTTAGTAAAAAAGCTCATTGGTGCTCTCCCCAATAACAAAGTGCACTTGTGCTCCAAAACATAACACCTCGATGCTTCCAATAACCACTATTAATATAAATTACTAAAATATAAATATTTAATTTATAAGAAATCAAATGCATCACGGTGCTCCCCAATAACAAAGCGCCCTGGTGCTCCCCCAATAGCAAAGTACACCGATTCTTCCCCAATAACAAAGAGCACCGACACCCCCCCAATAACAAAATGCATTGGTGCGTCCCCAATAACAAAGCACATCTGTGTGCCCCGGATGGGGTGACACGCGGTAAAGGTGAGGCACGTGGAGGCGAGCAGGGAGAGGCCATTTATAATGGCTCTCACCACACACTTAGCTATTTATGAAGGTCCCTACCTCCCTCGGCCTCCGTTTATCGATGGGGCCTCTCACGAATGATCACAGGCCGGCCAACCAGAGCATTAAGCTCTCGACTTTAATGGCAACAACCATAATTTATGCCTTCGCCCGCCTTACCGGAAATCTTAGGGTGCGTTTGAAGCTTGTCGAGCAGAGGGGTAGCAGCAGTGTTCTCGGCGCCCTAGCATTGATCCTTTCTCTTGCCATGCCACGGGTGAGAGGGAGGCCTCGCAGGGGAGCCGACTGGTATGTGGCTGACTCCAGGAGGAAGTGACACAGGAGATTTGAGCGGGCTGTGATTATGGCCAAGCAAAGGCGACGTCGGGTGAACACGGGTGCGAGCTTGCCCCCCAGAACCTTTGTAGAAGAAGTCCCGAACATGGAGCTCCCACCGGACTTTTCGGAGAGCAGGATGTTTATTGTTCCAGATAATTGGAACCCCCCGACATGTATTGCAGAAGTAGAGGCACCGCCCCGCTCAAAAGACACTTCAGGTCCCTGCGAAGCTCTTAACGAAGAGCCCACCACTTGTTTGGTAGAGGAGGAGCCACCGAAAGATACCACAGAATCGCAACCAAACAGGGAGCAGCCAGGACGTCGGGAAATGGATGACAAGCCGCAGACACCGCCCTCGCCACCACTCCTGCACCCAGAGCATCTGCAACTGATTTTTGAAGTTTGAAGCCTAGTGGATGATCAAATTTTCAGAGCAGTCTGCGTTAACCAACGCTTGGATATGCTCTATGCGGCCTATTCCAGTACCACTCCTCGACGACAATGCCCAACCTGTGCTCAGTCGTATGTCATCCCAGCCAGCGGCGGAAAAGCGACGGACGCTCACGAGGACTTCGGGGAATAGGTTCTTCCGTCTTGCATGATTTCCAACTCTTTTTTTGTAGTAGTTTACCAGAGCTGTAGCTCTTTAGTTGATAGCATGGTTAACATTAGAACATAGCTCACTAATCTGCTGTTAATTATGAATGTATACCCTGGTTTCCTTCGGGCAGGGTGGCTCAATGAACCCTTTGATTTTGCATGCTACTGTGGGCAGGCCAACTATCTTGGTTTCTTGCATAGGCAGGACAACTGGCACCTGCGTGTCATGTGTACTCCTTTTTTTGAAGTTATACTATAATAGGTCTCGCCTTTTACTTAAAAAAAAAAAAACAAAGCACATCGGTGCACCCTCAATAACAAAGCATATTGGTGCTCATATAACAAATGCACCGGAAAATCAATTTTTAAACAAAAAAAATTAATTTAAAAACCATAAACCTTCCGTGGTGTGCTTAGAAACCAATATAGCCCCCGTGTGATCCAATAAAAAAAATGCATTGACTCATATTATTGTTAGGCGCACCATTAAAGGGTAAAATTAAAAAAAATACCAAATCGAATCAATGCGCCAAAACATACAACAGAAAAATGACCGGGAATTTTATATTTTCAAAATGTATGTGTTTATAAATAAAAACAATAATCATTATTTCATTATTTTTCCAAAATTTAGAGGGGAGACTTGTGCAAGAGAGATTTACAAGCAAAGTCTTTGGAGTGAGAAGCTTTTTTTGAAAAGCCAAATTTACATACAGAGGAGAAACTTTAGCTATGTTATTTTATGGTGATATTGGAAAGCTTATCTTAATGTTTTTTTGAGCATAAAACAAAATTCTAAAAAATGGCAAGTAATCACTTACCCTCTTTAGGTTCAATAAACCAATTTTGTGTTAGTGCTTCTTCTTCTTCTTCTTCTTCTTCTTCTTCTATTTTGAGGATTTTACAATATCCATTTTTTTTTAGAAACAAAATTCCATAAAAAGTCAAAGTTAAATAAAATAATAAACTTTTAAAAAATTCTACCGAATTTGGAAAATACGTTCCACTGAACTAATATAAATTCTAATAATTGGCCATATCGAATCAATGCGCCAAAACATACAACAGAAAAATGACCGGGAATTTTATATTTTCAAAATGTATGTGTTTATAAATAAAAACAGTAATCATTATTTCATTATTTTTCCAAAATTTAGAGGGGAGACTTGTGCAAGAGAGATTTACAAGCAAAGTCTTTGGAGTGAGAAGCTTTTTTTGAAGAGCCAAATTTACATACAGAGGAGAAACTTTAGCTATGTTATTTTATGGTGATATTGGAAAGCTTATCTTAATGTTTTTTTGAGCATAAAACAAAATTCTAAAAAATGGCAAGTAATCACTTACCCTCTTTAGGTTCAATAAACCAATTTTGTGTTAGTGCTTCTTCTTCTTCTTCTTCTTCGAGGATTTTACAATATCCATTTTTTTTAGAAACAAAATTCCATAAAAAGTCAAAGTTAAATAAAATAATAAACTTTTAAAAAATTCTACCGAATTTGGAAAATACGTTTCACTGAACTAATATAAATTCTAATAATTGGCCATGAACATTGAATGTGCCGAATGAGAGTGGGACAGTTTAAATTACTAAGGTAGGTTTATGTGGACTAGAAATTTGGATAACAGATAATGGAGTTTGTATGGAAGAGACAGTGAGAGGAATCGGTGGAGTACTAATTCCATTTGCTTAGTGGCTGTAACTTCTTTTCACACGTAATGTGAGTGGAAATTATCTTTTCTGACTCATCCAAAAGGACGACTCTTATTAAACGCAAACAATTTCCAATTAATCACGATCTCTCATTGACTTCATTTCTCATTCACATTAAATGAGTGTCCACATATTTTGTCACTTACAATTCACGTTAAATTAAATGAGTCTATAAATTTGGTGGTTTTTTAAATGTAGATTCCAAAATTGGAGTGTTTTAGGTATTAAATTGATTTATACATTAAAAATATAATTTATAATTTAATAAATGAAGAATTATATATATATATTTTTTGTTAAAAAGTTTAAAATATTTAAATTTGATAACAACTAATTGATTAATATTTAAATTTTATTTTTATACTCTAAAAGTTTGAAAAGAAATATTACTAACACATTATAGTTTTGATTAATATATTTGGAAATTCCAAACACTTATAACATGTTACATAATACCAGTCAAATACCTAACAAAATTGATAACAACTAATTGAACTAACCCTTAAAATTTGAGATAATATCCTAACCACAAGGACAATGCATACATTCCAACAATTTTACAACCCTTTGCATGAGTGTTCTTCCCAATAATGGCACCTTCATAAACCTATTACCTTGAACCATCTAGGTAAGTGTGTATACTAACAATATAACAACCCCCAACTATCACGTTTCAAGGTAGGTGGAACCCAAGCATGAGTTTTAACAACAACCCTCCCTTTATCATCTCAAGTCCTTTTCCTCAACCAATTACAAGAATTGATGGTAGGGCACTACTCCTAACAACAATGTACCCCCCTTCAGAGGATACCCTAGTCAAAACCCAAACCTCGTGGTAAAACAAGGCACATTATAACAAGGCATTCCTTTGATAAAATATTTAGACAACTCTTTTCCCCTTAGATACACAAAGATGGCTTCCTCCAAATTGATAGGAATTGCCTAAGTTTGGTGGAACCTTTAGGGAATGCTCTCAGTGCCTCCTAGAGGGTTTTTCCATGACCTATACCAAGTTTGTTGGAAAAAACAATGTCTTGGTCAAACTTTTTATGTGATCACTAACATGTGATACCCTTCACTAGTTCCATTGTCTAGCCAAAGGGTCTATCTATGACCTCTACTTATTGGTAGACCAGTTCATCAACACTCTAACATGTCAATACTAGATGATTGCGGTATATTCAGCCTCACGGGCCTTAAGCAAGAACAAAAATAAGCTAGTTGACCCTTGATGTGTTGATGGCATAAGGATTTGTAGGATTTATGGGGTGACATAAGTCTCTAATAGAAATGCAATAGGAAATGGGGTGACATAAACACCCCCACCTAAAATTGACACTTAAACCATCTTTTACACCAAAGAAAAGGAGAAACTTGATACCTTTACCTCAAAGGCTGACATGTGGTGTTGGCACAGGGGCAGACCCAGGGTTCAACGCTCAAGAGCGCACCAACAAAACCCTAACTACCGGCCCTTTCGACAACACCTGTGAAGCAGATGCAGTCTCACCCGAGGTAGAGGTAGGGGTGGTTGCAGGACTCAGATGTCTGCAACCTTAGCTGGGACACTGATATGTGATTATCTTTCTTACAACACACTTAGCATCAATTATCCCTTAACATACATTCATTAATACACTTCGCAGAAAGCACAGAGCATCGTAGTGAATACTTATACTAAAGATGATTCAGTACTTAGCCACATAAATATATGTTAGATTCAACAGATCAAGCACTAAGCATCTTATATATTAGATCTAACGTTCATTCATATATCATCAGCACAAAGCATAACTAGATCTACTTAATCACATTAAGCACTTAGCCAAGAAAGAGATAAACACATTAGAGAAAAGCACAAAACACTATACACACAATTACCGTGGTTCACCCCCACCCTGGGGCTATGTCCACAAAGTCTTCTGTATATTATCTTGGTCAAGCAATTACAACACAGAGCCTCAATGACCCTTACTTCACACAGGACAAAATCTCTGTGCAACTTGCTAGATCCTTCTTCCTTGCTCTTCAGCACAAGACTACAACAACTTGCACTTAGCTTTCCGATCTCATGCACAGAGCACTCTAAGATACATCTGATCACACAGATTCAGTTACTAGCACTAAGATTTCAGCTATACATCACATAGATGTACTACATTACTATCATACTACTTCTCCCCTATTTACATTGCCTATTTATAGATTACAAAATGGGCCTAAGCATGGGTAAACCCATGGGCCGACATCCCTTTCCCGTTACATCAACCCAAAACCCTAAAATGGACCCAAAAATAGGTCTTTCTTCCTTAATTTCTGCTTCGCGTTGCGCTCCTTCCTTGGCAAGTTGTTGCAGTCCCAAAAGTGGTCAAATATGACCAAGTATTCTTCAAAACTTGGTCAAGTGCCAACATGCCCCCAAAACTCACCTGTGACTCGTCCCGAGTCACTCAGGTCTGACCAATTCCGCTTCGAACGTCTAGAGCTTGGCTCGAGCTGCTTTGACCTGCTGCAGTGCGACAACCTCTTGTTCAGTAAGTTCCTGGATTATTAAGTCATTGAGTTGTCCTTCCAAGCGTTGTTCTGCAGTGATGACACCCTGTTTGAGTTCAACTCCCTGGCTTTCAAGTTCGGCGAACAATTGTCATGCTTTCTCTTGGAGTGGTTGTAGTCGTTGAGAGACTTCCATTACTTTACTTTGCAACGTGTGTACTTGTTGTTGGGTTGTGTGTTGTTTTGCGAACCTCTTCATTCTTTCGACTGGGGTCACAGACTTTAGCTGCACTTGTAGCACATTTGCATGTTGCTTTGCTTCTTGGAGTTGTGCCTCCAATGTCTGGAATTCTGGATTCTCTACAAGGGTTTCATAAGTCTGGGCACTTCTAGTGCTTAGATGCCTACATTCTGAAGCCAAAGTTTTTAATCGGTCAACTGCGCTTTGAGAAGTGGCCTCTCTTAGATCTCTTATCTCTTGGGGTGTCTTAGGCATGGTGCAGAGCTCCAGATCCGTGATGCGCCGTTGAAGTTGGTATATTACTTCTTCCAGTTGGTTCACCTGCTGTGGGAGACGGTCTTCCATCTTCACTTCTATGATCGTCATAGAGCACAGTGCTTTGTGAACTCTTTCCTGTACTTCAATTTTCTCTGCTAGCAACTGGTCCTTGCTCTGATGTAACTGTGCCTTTTTCCTCCTCCCACTTCGCTTGTAAGGCAAGATGCTCCTGTTCTGCCTTCCTCCATTGTTCTCCATGTGCGCTCTGTTCTTGTTCCAAAGCCTGGGTGGCTTGCATTATGTCTTCTTGAGCTCGTCGAAGGTGAGCTTCGACTTTCTCGGTGATCTGGCATAATTGAGTGGGATCATCACCTGTTCCTGGTATTTCCATTGTTAAGGGCGCCATAGAAACTGCTTGGATGGGCCGGAGTGCCTGCTGCACTTCTTTGAGTTCGCCCGTGATCTGGCGGAATAGATCCTCCTACTTTGCTTCTTTCTTTTCTGCGAGCTCTAGTGAAACATCATTCAGTGCAACAAGTAAGAAGTCAAAATCATCCAGGGTAAGGGTAGTTTTAAGCGTGGTCCGAGTGGCCTTAGATTTCTTTCGGGATGAGGGATTTGGTGGGGTAATCTTCCTTTTCTTGGAGGGATCTTCCTCGTCTCTAGGCGAAGTAACCTCTCCTTTTCGCTGTTCAACTTTTGTGCCCCCTAGTTCTTCGTCATCACCTCCCTTCGCAGGTGAGAGTGAAGCAGTCTTCATGGATGTGTTGTGGATATCTTGAACTTCCACATCCTTCTTAGTCTTGTGCGGTCCTGGTGTATCCGACATAGCTTCAGGGCTATCTACGTCGAACATCTCTGCGGGGTCTGCTGCAACAAGGAGGTCTACCGACCATTCCTTGGTGATCTCCTCCAAGTCATCTTTTGTCAGCTTGTAATATGACTGGAGTTGTTGTTTGTGCTCATCTGCGCGCGCTATGATGTAGGTGAAGTGACAATCTGCGCTGAATTTCATCAAAGGTATAAACCTATGAAGTGTGTTGGGTGTCATGCACGGTGTAGACTGAATGGAATTCTTCAACTAAGTGTAGTAAGCATGGAAGACGACATTGGACTGCCAATGTTTGTTCATGTCGCTGGAGTACCACAACGTACAAAACTTCGCGGCCAATGGTTCAAAGGGTTCAATCTTCGGGAAAGTGGCTCCCTCGAGCAGTTCGCAAGCGATGAAAGTGATGAGTATGAGCAACTAGCTAAAGTGGAACTCATACCCTTGGTCCTGTGCTTGTCTACAATCAAGCTTTAGCTGATTTATAAGGTATTTTTCCTAGTTTATTTGTAGTCCCTCCGTGCACTTCCCTGCGAGGTCAACTACAAATCCTGTCACCTGTGTAGGTCTATTTTTTCGGACTAACTTCCTTGAGATTAGCTGGCAACGAAAAATGCAATGTTGCATTCTCAATGGAGGCTACCTTGTAACCTCACACGCCTTTCTCCAGATCGCCATATGTGTCTTTTATTCGTTGAGCAAGAGCGCGATCTGCAGTCTTTCCCGGGTAAAATTCCTGCGGGTCAGGGCCCTGCATGCTTAGCCCAATGATCCGATTGATCATAATTGGATCCAAAGTGATGCGGTGGTCCAACCATAGGTATCCTCCATGGTAGCAGGACAACAACAGTCTAACGCATGAATTTACTTCCTGATGCCTCCCGAAATGTGGAATCTTCATCACATTGAGGAGGGTTGATTGCGCAAGGTTATGGGTCCATTGCTGCGGTACAATCTTGGGGTTATTTCCTTTTGTAATAGTCAAGTACTTGTGCGGGGCTAGCATACTGTAAACCTTGCGATATCCAAGGTTAAAATCACTAAATTTTAGCGCGATGAGCTTCTCCTGGTCAGCATGAACTGCGCGCACCCCTTTCAGGAGGTACGTAGTGACTACACCATAGTCGAAGTCTCTAGGTATAGTGTCTCGATTCACTGTTCCGCTTAGTGGTGGGATATATTTAGGCAAGATGCTTGGGATCATCTTCATAGTGGCAAAGTCATTTCCGAGCTTAGATTGTCTTTCCGAAGGCGGTCGGGATGGTCTTGCTCAAGCAGTGGAGGGGGAAGCTGGCAGTGCACCCGAGGATGATGCCTGTATGCCTGTAGACATTCCACGTTCTGACATGACTCTCTCATTCATTAAATAAATTAGAACTTCTTCAACAATTTTCTCAGCAGCGTAAAGCTCATCCTACATACAAACTTGGGTCAACTAGCTCAGGTGCAAAAGGAATTAAGAGACTATAGTGAATAGTAAGGCAATGATCTCAGGGTAAGTAAATCTCAGGGTTCGTGCTCAACTTCTCAGTTAGCAAAATGTATTCTCGGTGCGTGGCGTGATGGGTTAAGTAGGCAATCTCAACAATGGCCTACTTGCAACGAACATGGGGCCTTCATTAACTTCGTTCTCTCTGTTCTGGTGCTATCCAACGGTCTAGTGGTAACCCATAACTGCTTTTCGATACATTCGGAATGACGACCGAACGGGTATATCAGTTCCAACGGCTATATTGCTTCGTCATGGAAAAGTACTCTATGTCGTTGTTCTGATATCTCGACGAAGCTCCAATTCTGCAATTCTTCTTGCTGCGAAGTGTCCTCTAGAACCTCTTGTAACCTTACAATATTAACCCTTTTCTTTCTTAACTTCCTAGCTTCTTCCCAGTGAGCTTTGTCTCAGTAATGCTTTTACCATTCTGATGTTTATCTTCTATGGTCTTAGTTACTTCGCGTTGTTGAAAGTCTTTCCTAGGGTTCCTTGATAATACTTCTTCTGTATCAAAAATAGGTAACTCGATCTTCTGCGGATCCTCAAGTGTTCTCTTAGCTTCGACATCAGAGTTGCTAATATTAAATATCTGCGATCTTCTCTTCTGTTCTTCAATCAAGTGCATGATCCTTCTGGTCATAAAGTCTTTTAACTCTTGCTTCTTCTGTTCCAAAACTTTTTCTTCCTCTTTTCGTCTGGCGTGTTCTCTATCAATCCAAGGTTTTCCTATGAGCATGGTAAACGGGGCGTTGTCTTCAACAAATTTAACGATCTCAAAGTCTTCCTCTGTTGAAGTTCCATTGACAATCATAGGTATCTGGGAGAGCCTTCCACATAGGTTTACTAGCTTTCCTCTAAAGAAACTTGTTCCTCCTAGGGAAGGGATCATGGCAGGCTTTCCTATAGCTTCCCAAGTTCTTTCTGGCATAATGTTCACTTGTGTTTCTTCATCAAGAGTACAGTCAATGTCAAAGTCCCCTAGTCTTGCTTTGATTTTCTCCTTTTCTTTAAAGATCTCTGATAGCCTAAYATGTCGGTGGTCATTCAAGGTATATTTCATCTGTAGCAATATCTTTTCTGATTCTTTCTGGGTTTTTGCTTTAAATTTGGTCTCTTGATCTCCTTCAGGGTTTGCTTGCTCCATATTCAGCTTCTCAAGTCTATCAATCATTCTAGGGAAATCTAGTACTTTATGGTCCATGGCCTTACAACAGAGGCAACTAGGTCTTCTCCCAGGGAATTCCTTAGCAAGATGTCCCAATATTCTGCAACTATAACAAAGGGTTAATCCTCTCTTTCGTTTAGATGTTCCCCAACTCCTATACTGCGCACCAAAATCATGGTGGCTAGCTTGCAAAAAACTCTTTCTAGGATCCTGCATCCACTTGTTAGTCTAGACATTCTTTCGATGTATAGGTATAACATATCTATCACTATACTTATCAGATCTATTCATATCAAACTTTTTTTTTATCTATTAATGCCCTAGTTTTGAAGCTAGGACAAAATCTATCAAACATACCTAGATCCATGCTTTAGAAACAAAAAAATTCACGTATATTACTTCTACAGAGCACAAAGCTTTTAAATCTAATTTTTTTTTACTATTCTTACCGTTATGAGAGCACAAAGCTTACAGATCTTACCTCTTTTCTGCATATCTGACCTTTTTCCTTAAGAAATTTTCTAGTTTTACTTTTCTTAAAGCATAGAGTGTTGATATATCACTTCTTTTCTTCTGTATCAATCTCTTTCTTGCAGATCTGACCTTTCCCCTTTAGATCTGACCTCTTTTTCTGCAGATCTGACCTTTTCCCTTCAGATCTAACCTTTTTTTTCCTTGGCGCAAAGCTTTGTAGGTCAAGTAGAATATTGCGCACTAGGGCAACAGATCTACGCACATAGCTTAGTTCGCACAAAGTTTTTTCTTCTTTTGTTCCCAACAATCACAGTTCCGGTCCTGGCAACGGAACCATTTGTTGGCACAGGGGCAGACCCAGATTTCAACGCTCAAGAGAGCACCAAAAAAACCCTAACTACTGGCTCTTTCGGCAACACATGCGAAGCAGATGCAGTTTCACCCGAGGTAGAGGCAGGGGTGGTTGCAAGACTCAGATGTCTGCAACCTTAGCTGGGACACTGATCTGTGATTATCTTGCTTACAACGCACTTAGCATCAATTATTCCTTAACATACATTCATTAATACACTTCACAGAAAGAACAGAGCATCGCAGTGAATACTTATACTAAAGATGATTCAGTATTTAGCCACATAAATATAGGTTAGATTCAACAGATCAAACACTAAGCATCTTATATATTAGATCTAACGTTCATTCATATATCATCAACACAGAGTATAACTAGATCTACTTAATCACATTAAGCACTTAGCCAAGAAAAAGATAAACACATTAGAGCGAAGCACAAAGCACTATACACACAGTTATCGTGGTTCACCCCCACCTTGGGGCTACGCCCACAAAGTTTTCTTTATATTATCTTGGTCAAGCAGTTACATAACAGAGCCTCAATGACCCTTACTTCGCACAGGACAAAAGATCTGCGTAGCTCGCTAGATCCTTCTTCCTTTCTCTTCAATAGAAGGCTACAACAACTTGCACTTAGCTTTCCAATCTCATGCATAGAGCACTCTAAGATACATTTGATCACATAGATCTAGTTACTAGCACTAAGCTTTCAGCTATACATCACATAGATGTACTACATTACTATCATACTACTTCTCCCCTATTTACATTGCCTATTTATAGATTACAAAATGGGCCTAAGCATGGGTAAACCCACAGGCTGACATCCCTTTCCCGTTACATCAACCCAAAACCCTAAAATGGACCCAAAAATATGTCTTGCTTCCTTAATTTTCGCTTCGAGTTGCGCTCCTTCCTTGGCAAGCTGTTGTAGTCCCAAAAGTGGTCAAATATGATCAAGTATTATTCAAAACTTGGTCAAGGGCCAACATGTGGTGCATGTACCACAAGCAAGCCACCCATAACATTGAAGAATACCCATTGGCCAATGTGAGTCATGGGGGACGGTGGGAGGGAGGTGAGGCTGCACATAAGGAAAACGACGAGAGGAGGGAGGGGGCGGGGAGGGGGGATGGGGGAATGTGGGAGGGCTAAGGGAGGAGGTAGGGAATCATGGCGGGTTTGGGTTCACGTGGGTGAGGGATGTAGGATGGGAGATTATGGGAATCACTCCCCCTCATCCCCACAAAGTTTGGCTTTTATTAAATTTCATTTTTTAATTTTTAATTGTGTTATTTGTTTTAATTTTAATTTTTTTTCTCAAATTTTTTTGTTATCTTTTAAAATTTTGTTAATTAAGTTTTTTTTTTCTTCAATTTTCAGTTTTTTTTAATTCACATTTTTTATTTTTTTGTTTATTTTTTTTTCTTTGAATCTGTGTTATGTTTTTTTAATTGTGAAAAAATGAATTATTTTTTCTTTTTTTTCCCTTACTTTTTTTTTTTTAAATTGTGTTATGCATTTTTAATTGTGAAAAAATGGTGTATTTTTTCATTTTATTATGGGATATTTTTTCAATTTATTTATTTTTAATATAAATTTGTTAAAAAATATTTAATTAACAAATTTTCGGATAACACCACTTTTTGATTTAGGAGCCAATTTTAATTTTTTTATTTGCAAAGGTACAAGTTGTCAAGGCCACGCTTTCAATTAGATTGTAATTTTAATTCCAAAAATAAAATTTGTGCTACTGACAACATCACTTTTCGATTTGAGGGTCAATTTTAGGTTTTGTCCACAATTGTATCAATTGTCAAGGCCACGATTTAAAAAATCCGCAATTTTAACCATACCTCAAAAATGGTGCTACCGGTAGCACCACTTTTTGATTTGAGGGTTGATTTTGGCATTTTTTACCCAAAAATATGAGCTTTTTGGGTCAGAGTTCTTGTTTTGAGGTCACAGTGTTCATCAAGTGAGTAACTATGTTTTACCCTAAGAAAAAGAGGAAGGTTAATTCCCTCCCCTCTCCTAACTAGCCTCCAAAAGTTTCAAAATGAACCCGTATGGTCCATAAAACCTTGAGTGAGGCAAGTACCACCCCATATTAGATTGGAGCTATGACTATTCTCCATCCTAAGAGGGCATTCCCTCTATTGGATTCCTTTTCCAACCTGATTGACTTTCATATTGTCCTTCTGGTTCATTAGGTAGGTATCTGTCCATATAATCCTATGTCAAAACCTTCCCTTAGCTTGATTCATATTTAGGGTACCTTTCCTTCTCATTATATAGGGGTTATCTGATCCAGATGGATATCGATGGCCACCCACCTGTTGCAACTGGCCCTTAGTAGTTTTTTAGTTTGACAATTTTTTTCCTAGTTTTTGGGTCTTGAACTTCAGGGGCCGTTTTGAGGCCCTAAACATTGTTTTTAGGGATTGCCACAGTCAAACCAAGGATAAAGTTGGAATTTGACGACATAATGTGTAGTCCTCAGATAGACCTTTCCAATGGATTATCGTGTGCCTAAAACGAAGATCGTATGCAAAAGTTATGACCCCGAGAAGTTGATGTACCAACTTACCCCAATGGGGCCCACCTGACTTTTGACACTTCATCTCCTAGGGTTAGGTCTTTGGATGTCTAGGGTTTTGTCATTCATGTTTATTGTAAAAATGATTTCAGAGTCTCATTGTACTCATCTTCTTACGAATGAGTGCAACCGTCACAACTCTTCTCGGAGATAAGCCGCCGCCATTCTAGCAAGCTTGTTTTCAGTGTGCATTTTACAGTTTCAACATATTTCTTTATTGAATAGAAGTCAGTTCTACTGTATCTCTGTTATTTTTCATTATGTCTATGTGTTAATAATAACAATAATATGTGTTCATTGCGGTCTGCTCCTTGTCGTTCTTAGTGCATGTCCTCGATGAGGTTAGGGTACAAAGAGTTGGGTCTCGAGCTTGTTTCTCTTGAGGAAAAGAGCTCTTGCATTCCCAAGCGACCTTCCATGGTGGGAGAAAATAAAGACGACGTGATAGGAGATCCTTTCAAATTGTTGCTCAAGGAAGCCCTCACGCAATAGAGGAAAGTGATGATGGATATTTTTGCGCAAATCCTTCGACGACTACCAAAACGAAACACATCTTCCTCGGGCGGAGGCCCCTCCCCCTTCAAGGTACATATCAACTTTGATATTCCTATATTTGAAGTTCAAATAAACATAGATGATGTATAGATAAACATAGATGATAAAATTTTATTTTAATGGTAAAAAAAATTCAATATATTATAAAATTAATATTTACTACTAATAAATAATCTAATTAGAATAACTATTTTCAAAATATCAATTTTATTTTGAAGATTTTAAAATGGTCCAAAATTTTTAGAAACAAAATTCCGTAGAAAGTCAAATTTAAATAAAATAATAACCTTTTCAAAATTCTATTGAATTTGGAAAAAAGTTCCACTGAAATAATATAAATTAATAATTGCCCATGAACATTGAATGTGCCGTAGSAGAGTGGGACAGTTWAAATTAGTCATTTGTGAGTGGTAAGGTAGGTTTATGTGGACTAGAAATTTGGATAAGAGATAATGGAGTTTGTATGGAAGAGAAAGTGAGAGGAATTGGTGGAGTACTAATTCCATTTGCTTAGTGGCTGTGACTTCTGTGAGTGGAAATGATCTGACTGGTTTCTCACTCATCCAAAAGGACTCCTCATTTTAAACGCAAACGGTTTCCAACTCATCACGATCTCTCATTGACTTCATTAAACGAGTGTCCACATTTTTTGTCAGTTACAATTCACGTTAAATTAAATGAGTCTATAAATATCAGATATTTGGTGGTTTTTAAATGTAGATTCCAAAATTGCACTGTTTTAGGTATTAAATTGATTTACACATTAAAAATATAATTTAATAAATAAAAAATTATCATTTAATAAAAAAGTTTAAAACATTTAAACTTATATTTTTAAAATATATTAAAATTGAAAAATCTTATTTAAAATTTTCATTAATTAAATAAAAATATAAATTTTACTATAAAAATTTATAAATTAAAAAAGTTTATCCAAATCTCGTTCTTACTGCAAAACATTAATGATGAAAATGTCTCATATTGGACTTTCACTTTAAAGTTCTTCAATGATGTGAACAATTCTTTTGACAAAAATATATCTACGACACCGAAAATAATGCAATCAAGGGATCAAACAAATATATAAAGGTGGTCCATAGGGAGTCAACAAAAGCACCACAAGACCAAGAAGATATCATGAATTTTCCCTCAATCCTTATATTAAAGATGATCTTGTCAAAGGAAGAGTGAGTCATGTTAAATCATAAAATATTCCTAACTGCACAACTAATTGATTCACATCTTTGGCTTTTTTTTAAGGTTAAAATGATCTAAAAAGTTAATATGAAAATATTTTTGTCAATATTATTTTGAGCAAAATAATACTTTTTCATGTTAGTATATAATATTTTTAAGATAATGATAAAGACAAAAAAAAGTAATAGGGAAATATTTTTATCAATATTATTTTTCATGAAAATTTAAAAAACATTTTTTCATATTTGTATATAATATTTTTATTTCTAAAATAATGATAAAGATGATGGTTATTAAAGTTGATTAAAATCAATCTTGAGTTATCCTCCTACTTTAAGAAAAAAGGTAAATAATTATTTGCTTTGTTTTATAATTTCCAAACACTTACAACATGTTATAATGGCACCTTCATAAACCTATTAGCTTGAACCATCTAGATAAGTGCTTATACCAACAATATAGCAACCCCCAACTATTGTTGCTGGGCGCAAGCCTATTTTGAGGTAAGGTCTATTTTTGGAAGGTAAAACCCAATTTTGGAGAAGAACAACTGGTAGGAAAAGCAACATGTGCGAGGAAAAACCACATGCAAAGGAGGAAAGCATGCAAGGCGCACAAGTAGAAAAACCTAACCATGTTAGGGATAGGGTTTTGGTAAGAGATTGTAACGACTAATAAGCTTGTAAATTAGTATAAATAAGAACCTATGAGGTTTAGGTTGGGGTTCGAAGGTTGTTCTGAATTGTTAGAGGCTATTGTGTTTTGGGACTGTTGAGATTCCAAAATAGTTTGATCCATTTTGGTAAGGTGTTGAGCTGTAGAAGAGTAAAATATCCAGATATTGAGGGTTAGATCATAGGATGAGGAGCCTGGTGTGATCTAGTCCGCCTCATAGAGGTTGTGGAACCTTTTTCATGATTGTATGATTGGAATTGTAGTGCGTGTGACGCCATATATTGTAGAAATCTAAATAAAAGAGCCTATTATCACATAAAGTTGTCAAAGGTCGTATGTGTTTGTTGTGAATACCTAAGTCTGCACCCCTGGTCCATCTCTCTCTTTTCCGCACACCATTCCTAGGATTTTTCCCCCTTCTGGTTGATAAAGTCGATTCCCATTTCCGATCAATGATCTAGTTTTCCTTAGTGTCTTGTTTGACTGATCCTCGACTCAAGGTTTTTCTGTTTTCTTTAAAGGATGAACACATATCGTGATTTTGATCAAATTACTGGTCATCTTGTTTTCCATTGATTAAGCTCACAATAGGTCATCCAAGTCCTTTGTTTACGCAGGTATCATCCTTAAGCACAAAACACAACATTCAAAGCAGCGCATTTCGGGCTTAAAATGCAAGCAACAGTCGGGTTCAATTTTCAACGGTGAAGATCCCAAGAGTAGTTCAGATCAGTGACTCACGTGTATTTAGCATGTCGAATTTGTGTGGGGTCTAGCACTAGACAGAAACCCCAGAGTTAAGCATCAAGCACCACATGTCCTTCTCCATCGAACGATCATGATTTACTCCGGAACTTCAATTTTTGAGAGTTTCAAGATATCCACTCCCGGTTTCATCTGGAGTGTTTTCTCCCGGAGTTAACGATGAAGCGCCACGCGTCCTTCTCCATCAGACGGTCATGATTTACTTTGGGAGTTTCAAGATCTCCATTCCCGATTTCATATGGAGTGTTTTCTCTCGAAGTTAACAGATCCTTGCCTCTATCCTCCTCAGATCGATGATCGTCGTTCACTTCGGAGCTCCAACTCTACATGCAGACTGCCCCCGAGCTCTTAAGTGCAAAAGTACGTGGTAATTATCAGTTTAGACATGTGGCACTCTCATCAGTCATGACACTTGACATCCAGTTTGCGCTGACACATGTCACCTCCCTTTTCATGACACGTCAGCATAGTGACGTCAAACCACCACATCAGGTCATCCTCCGGGAAGTGTTTTTGTTCAGCGCCAAAAGTAGTGCCATCTCCAAGCGCGGTTAGAATGATCTTAAAGTTGGCAGACGGATAAACTTTAGCGATGGCGCTAAATCTAACAGGTGCACCCAGATCCCAATTCGTGACCAAATCAACGACCATGTTTCATTGTGGGGACGCAACATGCTCGAACAATAAAATTCTTGAGTGGTCCTACAATTGAAACCATGGTATAGCAAAAGAGCTACGTGCCAGTTGGTGGTGAATTGCAGGCTCAAAATCAGTGTAAATCCAAACTGCCTTTGACGGCCCCACAATCACGTGCTTATATGATGAAAAATCCAAGAGCAACGCGTGGCAGCCCCCTAGGCGTTAAGCCTCAACCCGATCCCGATGAGAGATCAATTAATGAAAAAGGAGTGGTGGTTGAAACCTCGACTCACTCCATAAATAGAAGGCATGGAGGATCTGGCCGTGGAAGAAGAACTGTTAGCCCGAGGTATCACGATGGACGATTTTTCCTTCAGCCCCATGTTGAGCTGAGTTTGCATCTGACGGGAGGATACATGCACAGTATGACAGAAGAAGGCGCATATGAAAGGATTTGAATGGAATGGCCATATCACACCCTTGGTATTTTTGAACTTATCTAAGTATAAATAGATCAATTCAATATTTTGTTAAGGTCGTCAACTGGTCGAGCCAAGCTCCCTACTGTGTAATTTTGATGCCAGAACTGTTCTCTGGTTATGTATCAAATTTGAGACTTTTGCATTAATAAAAGTTAGCTTCTTTCATCTCTTTGTTTAAACTATGCTGAAACACTCGGGCATGGAGGATCCAGTCGAGGGTTGTGGTTCTATTGTAATGTAGGTTTGATTACAGTAGTGTTGTGACAAGTTTTAGTCAGCTTCCTTGTTACCTTATTTCCCCTTATGCTGAAAGGATCAGGCATGGGGGATCCAGTCGAGTAGTTGTAGTTGCATGATAATGTAGGTTTGATTATTATGCTGCTGTGACATATTTCA
The DNA here is from genome assembly GCA_009831015.1 of Picea engelmannii. NCBI lineage: Eukaryota > Viridiplantae > Streptophyta > Pinopsida > Pinales > Pinaceae > Picea > Picea engelmannii. Next base: position 739,201 of record ML784185.1, read on the forward strand.
ATGTCTGAAACTTGAGTTCAAGAGTGATCTTGAGCTTGGGTTTTTCTTCACCAAGATGCTTGAAATTCGGATGCCCATAACAATATTGTTCACCTCTCTCACTAAATATTCCTTCTACTCACACTTAAACTCAAATCATTGACTGAAGTTAATGAGGACCTCACTTCCCTATGCATTGCTTGTCTAGTTTCTGTGATTAAAATCATTCTTGTACTGAGTTTTGTCCATTTGACCTCCACTCATAAAACCAACATCCACCAAAAATTCTGATGGGTACTGGGCTTATCCTCTTGCAATATGAGGGTGACTCTCAATGCTAACATTCATGGCGTCGTTGTCGAGGAATGAATTGAAGACATTTCCCTAGGATAGAACGACAAAGACATTATGATTCTGAAGGTGCATCATAAATCGATAACTTGAAGATTGCAACTTGCACCTGGCGACTCCATTGTTCCAGTTGTGGCTCCCAAAGGCAGACACACGAGATCTACTCCACAACTGCCTATGGAAACACCTGAAGCTGACCCAGAAAAGATTATCAGAAAAGGAAAGACCTCTCAAGAAGGACTTTCAACTGTCGTACCATGTGATTCTGGTAATTTACATAATTCTTCTTCAAAAAATCCAGTAGTTGCATCTAATTCTCCTTTTATACCATCTGTTGGAGTTTCTAGAAGTTTAAATTTTGGGAGCGTCCCTGTTGAATTCTCCCCTTGTAGGCCTTATTTAGAAGAAAGTTTTGACACCCATGTTTCCTCTGAGATTGTAAAGTGGTTTAGACCTAGGAGCTTAGAATATTTTTCCACTTTGGGTTTTCCTACTCCTCCTCCTATTAGAGTTGTTGCACCTAAAGAGGGGGAAACTTATTTTCCTTTGAACCCTATATCATTCTACTCCAAAACTCAGTCGTTTCCTCTTTCTCCTAGAAACACAGTTGCAATCCTACCTGCCCAAACTCCATCTCCCCCTGGCTCTCTTGCAGTTCACATCTCAATGGCAGGTGCTAATCCTCATAGAAACATAATGGATGCCATTGTGGCTGCTAGGTATGCCCCTCTTGTTTTACCTCAACCTATGAATTCCCTCCCAATTGGAGATTAACTCAAGTACATGCCCAAGTTTACAAGAGAGGAAGACATAACTGATGAAGAGCACCTTTCATCTTTTTACCGTTATGTAAATAATCTTAATATTGAAAATGAAGATTTTTGGTTGAGAGTTTTTGTACATAGCCTTGATGGTGAGCCTATAAAATGGTTCAGGGGCTCGACTCCTTGATCTATTTATGGGATTGAAGCTCTAGATGATGCTTTTTTAAGACATTGGGGGGATAAAAAGGATTTCCTTTATTATATTATAGAGTTTGGGTCACTTAAGAGAGAAGAGGGGGAATCTGTCTTAGACTTATCGAAGAGATTTAATAAGATGTTCAATAAGATCCCCACTAAAATTAAGCCTATTGAAACCTCTTCCAAGATCACTTATGCTAGTGCTTTTGACCCTAAGTTTTTCCTCTTGTTAAGAGAAAGAAGAGATACCTCCTTGGATCATATGCAAGATGCAACCCTTGAAGTAGAATCCAATATATTGGCAGTTGATAAGCTTAGGAGTAAGGATGATAGAGACAAGAAAAAAGGTAGGTCTGAGGATTCAACCTCTCGTTCTGTTGCTTCCCACCCTCAAGTGGATGAGTTGACTAAGTTAGTGAAATCACTTTCTGCAAAAATGGAGAAATTGAAGTTCAAGGGGAAACAAGGATATAAGAACACCCAAAATACTGATAACAAGGGTAATTTAAAAGACAAAATAATGCCCCTCGGATCATCCAGACAAATCAAAGAAATAGAGATAGGGATGATCAAAGGATCCAAGCCCCTCTCCAAAATAACCTGGTTACCGATGAAGTGGGAGAGGAAGAAGAAATTGATCATAAAATCCATTGTCTTGATGACACCTTTTCATCCCCTCATTTAACTCAGTCTACATATGAAGAGTCTCTCATGGACAACCAACTAAATGAGCTGAGCAAAGAGAAAAGGACCAGTGGCAATTCAAATAGATACAACCTAAGGTCGAAGAAGAAAGAGGGAGAGCCTAACATTCTTGATCAGTCTACTAGAACAGTGAAACCTTCTAAGGATGTGGTAGCAAACAACAAAGAAAAAGAGGCACAAGATCCCCAAACAGTGGTTAGAATCCCTATCCCAAAAGTGAAGGATATTATGAAGCCTCCCTCCTCGTTTAGCTTTGAGAATGAGATTCAAAAGATTAATATCCCTATACCTTTCTTGGAGATAGTCAAGCATGAGGATTTCAAGAGGTACCTCATCAAGTTGTTGTATCATGAGCCTTCATCTTATTCCACGGATTCAGTCAACCTCCAAGATGAAAAACCAATTGTCATACTGGGGCCTTTAGTGGAGGATAGAGATGACTCCTCCCCTCCTTTCTATACCTCATTGAGAATCCATGATAAGGTGTTGCACAATTGCTTGATGGATTCAGGGGCATCTCACAATCTCATGCCTAAGATTGTCATGAAGGAACTTGAGTTGGAGGTTACAAAAAATTACCATGAACTATACTCGTTTGATTCCAGGAAGGTGAAGTGTGTCAGGGTTATCAAAGACTTGGTTGTTTCCTTGTTCCAGTTTCCAACGAAAAGTGTGGTAAGGGATATTGTGGTGGTTGATTTGCCCCCTAAGTTTGGGATGCTCTTGTCTAGATCTTGGATTAAAATATTGGGGGGCACATTGCATATGGATCTTTCATATGTCACTATTCATGTGTTTGGAGGAGAGCATAGAAGGCTTTACACAGAAGCTCAACTTGCTTACATTATGACTGTTGAAGCAAATCCGACCAACCACCCCATTTTTGAAGTAGACACTGATCTAGGAACCAATATGTTACAACTCACTAATGGTCCTCAAGCACCTATTGAAATCAAAAAGCAACCCATCGCCTCTTGTGAAGACCCTCCTTCCAATATCTTTGTTTGGAAAATGTTTTTTGATGGAGCCTCTTCCAGGGAAAGTGATGGGGCTAGGGTAGTTTTCATTTCCCCGACCCAAGAGACCATATCTCTGTCTGATAAGATTGAATTTGAAACAACAAACAATGTGGAAGAATATGAGGCTTTTGTTTTGGGTTTGAGAGCTTCCAAAGACATGAAGATTGAGGAGCTAGCAGTATTTGGAGATGCTGAGTTAATTGTACATCAGGTCAGAAACCTGTATTAGGCTAAGTACCCCGGGTTAAGGGCCTACAAAAACTAAGATTGGGATATTTTTGACAGATTATTCTTGGCTTTTAATATCTCTTTTGTTCCAAGAGAGTAGAACACTATGGTAGCAACAATTAAGTTCAGGGTTCCTTTTCCCCTAAACTCAAGTATGACATGGAGGTAAAATACAAGCCCTCTATTCCTGTCAATGTCAAACATTGGAAGTTTTTTGAGGATGATTTGAGATAAAAAAGTTTCTTGAGACTATGGATGAATTCCCTGATTTCCATATTGATCAGGATCAAGATACTGAAGAAATCCCTCATGCTGATGTTTTCCTGAATAAAATTGTTGACCATCATATTTTTCAATTGCCAAGTAACCATATTCCAAAGGAACTTGTCCCCTTGGAAAGATTGTTTGACAGAAATGATGTTGTTGTAAAGGTTAATAGTTTAACTGAAGAGGCTGATGTGACTGAATGCAATTTAGGATTAGAGGAGGATCCCAAATATGTCAAGTTGTCTAACAGTTTGTCAAAGGAGAAAAGGGCTGCGTATGTCAAGCTTTTGAAGGAGATTTCTAATGTGTTTTCTTGGAAATATGAAGATTTAAGGACATATGAAACCAACATCGTTGACCATAAGATCCCTTTGAAAGAAGAGTCCAAACCTTTCAGGCAAAAACTCAGACAAATAAATCCTATGTTGTTTCCTATTATGGAAAAAGAAGTAAATAAGTTGTTGGATGCCTAGATCATCATCCCCTTGAGATATTCATAATGGGTGGATAATTTGGTACACGTGAGGAAGAAAAATGGGGAAATCAGATTGTGTGTTGATTTCAAAAATTTGAACAGGAGCTCCAAAAAAGATAACTACCACTTGCCAAATATGGAGCACATTTTGTAGAGAGTGACTGGTTCATCCAAGATGTCTATGATTGATGGCTTGTTTGGCTACAATCAGATCTATGTCCTACCTAAATATAGAGAGAAGACAACTTTCACTACTCCTTGGGGAAGATTCATGTATGCTAAAATTCCCTTTGGATTGATGAATGCATGAGCAACCTTCCATCGAGCTATGGACATTGCCTTCATTGGAGAAATGGACAAATTTGTAGTCATCTATCCAGATGACATTACAATATTCTCAAGGTATGATAACGAGCATTGTCATCATATGGAGAAGGTTTTCTTGAACTGCAGAAATTTTGGTATCTCCCTCAATCCTAAGAAATCTCTGTTTGTTATGAAAGAGGGAAAATTATTCGGGCATATTGTGTTAGCTGAAGGGGTGAGAATTGATCCAAGAAGAGTAGAGGTCATCCAGGCCTTATCTTTTCCCAAATCTAAGAAAGAGGTTTAGTCTTTCTTGGGTAAAATCAACTTTCTGAGGAGGTTCATTTCAATTTTTTTTGAGTTGGTTAAACACATTACAACCATGCTTAGAAAGGGGAACAAAGTGAAATGGACTGATGAGTCCAGATATTATTTCGACCAAATCAAGAGGGATTTGACTGAAGCACCTATTCTCATCAGCCCTGACTATTCTAAGGAATTTTTAATACTTTCTTTTGCCTCATCTGATACATTGGTTGTTGTTTTGCTACAGAGAAATATAGAGGGGTTAGAGAAGCCTATTTCCTTTTTCAGCAAAGCATTGAGGGATGTAGAAATGAGATATGATATCATGGAGAAGAAGGCATATGCTTTGGTGAAAGCCCTCAAGGCTTTCGTAATATATGTTCTTCATTCAAAGGTTATTGCATATGTCCCCTCAGCCTCAGTAAAATAAATATTGATCCAACATGACATAGATGGGAAGAGAAGAAAATGTATTGCCAAAATTTTAGAATTTGACCTTGAAATAAAGCTCACTAAATTTGTAAAAGGTCAAAGTTTAGCCAGGCTGTTGGCTGAATCAAACTGCAAGGATTTAGCGGTTAATTTCATGAACATAAATTCATAAAATAAGCAAACTGAGATTGTTGATAAAGCCTCTCATGTCAGCTTGAACTTAGCCAAATGTATATGGTATAAAGACATCATATATTTTCTACAAAAGTTGTGGCCTCCTGATGGTTTGGACAATAACAAGGTAAGAGATTTGAAACTAAAAGTAATCAAATATTGTCTCAGTGATCGGTTTTTGTACTAGAAGGATCCTCTGGGAGTTCTGTTAAGATGTATAAACCCATAGGAGGCCCAAAGAGCTATATAAAATTTCCATGACAACTTATGTGGGGGCCATCATTTTTGGAGGACCACAACTTATAAGATCCTCAGAGCTGGGTATTTATGGCCTAGCCTTTTTACTGATGTTTGTGCAAAGATTAGGGCTTGTGTCAAATGCCAAAATTTTTCTGGGATGCAGCAACTCAAATCTTTGCCTCTGAAACCTGTGATGGTTTCTGGACCTTTTCAGCAGTGGGGTATTGACTTCATTAGAGAGATCCACCCAACCTCAAGTGGCCAAAACAGATGGATTTTGACCGCCATTGATTATTTCACCAAATGGATAGAATCCATCCCTACAAGGAGTGTCTCTCACAAGGTAATCATTAGTTTCCTTGACGATATCATGTCCATATTTGGTTGTCCAAGAAGGATTGTTACCGACAATGTTGCCTCTTTCAGAGCTGAGCCATTAATCAAGTTCTATGAGAAGTATGGGATTACACTAGTCCATTCTACTCCCTACTTCCCTCAGGGAAACAATTTAGCGGAATCCTCTAACAAGAGACTCATAAACATCATCAAGAATTTGTTAGAAGACAACAAGAAATTCTGGGACTCAAAGCTAAAATTTGCATTATGGGCCGACAAAGTTACAACAAAGAGGTCACTTGGTGTTTCCTCTTTTCATCTTGTGTGTGGGGTTGAGGCTATATTTCCTACTCAACTTGCCTTGCCTGTGGCAAAATTCCTCTAGGACTACCAAGGAGAACCTTATGATATGGTTAGGAGGATACAACAACCGTTAGAAGTACATCAAACTAGGGAACAACTGATTGATAAAGCTCAGGACCATCAACAGAAAATAAAACGAGCCTTTGACAAGATGGCAAGCATGGAAGATTTTCAGCTGGGAGATCTAGTGCTCAAATGGGTTACCCCCAAGAAATACAAAGGAAAACATGGTAAATTCGAAGCCTTATGGATTGGTCCCTTCAAGATTTCCGAGGTGTTTTCAAACAACACTTATAAATTACAGAACTTGGAGGATTTCAAAGTTTTGGGTGGTCCTGTCGATGTGCACTTTCTGAAAAATTATTTTGTCTAAGTCATGATTGGCTTTCCACCATTGTAATTACCACTTTCTTTTCATTTTTAGCACTACTACATATGGGCGGATTATTCCACAAAAATTTTCCACGCTTCCACTAGTTTCATCATTTTTTTAAAGAGGGCGGGATTTTCATGGATATTGCCACGAAAGTTCGTCGCAGTATCCACAAAAATATTAATTTAACCTAGTTGGGATTTTCGTCTCTATAGCGACGAACTTTCGTGGCAATAGCGACAAAATTTTTGCCTATCTCATTGGTCGGTGTTAACGGCTAGTTGATTATTTTATCTATATATGCGTGACTTTAAGAGACTTTGTAACACAATTGCTATAGTTGTGACACTGTTCTTGGCTTTTGTTTGAGCTGTTTATTTTTCCTGTCACCCACCAGTTGAACAAATCCAATTCTGGATCTACATAGCTTGGATTTTGAACTTGCAAGGTTAGTATGTTATTTTTTATTGATGTACTCATTTAACTTGTATTTTTTTTTTCAAATGTCCAATTTGCATTTAGCTTGTTTTTCCTTGATAATATATTATAATATGTGTAGTACCATATTTCATGTCTTTGGTTTTTGGATCTAGTTAGTATATTCTATGGAAAAGGGTATGTGGATTCCATAATA